>JARYHS010006851.1:2157253-2194961 GCA_031002005.1 Vandiemenella viatica
TTGAAATGCGTAACGCACAGTGAATGAAACATCATTACAGGTAACTGTGTTGCAGTGGATTATTTGCTTATATATATATACTGTATATATACACAGGGTGTTACAAAAAGGTACGGCCAAACTTTCAGGAAACATTCCTCACACACAAACAAAGAAAATATGTTATGTGGACATGTGTCCGGAAACGCTTACTTTCCATGTTAGAGCTCATTTTATTACTTCTCTTCAAATCACATTAAACATGGAATGGAAACACACAGCAACAGAACGTACTAGTGTGACTTCAAACACTTTGTTACAGGAAATGTTCAAAATGTCCTCCGTTAGCGAGGATACATGCATCCACCCTCCGTCGCATGGAATCCCTGATGCGCTGATGCAGTCCTGGAGAATGGCGTATTGTATCACAGCCGTCCACAATATGAGCTCTAATATGGAAAGTAAGCGTTTCCGGACACATAACATATTTTCTTTGTTTGTGTGTGAGAAATGTTTCCTGAAAGTTTGGCCGTACCTTTTTGTAACACCCTATATATATATATATATATATATATATATATATATATATATATAAAGTTTTGTATATTAATGATCATTCTGCTCAGGAGTGGGCAGAAAAATATCCGTTGCACTAAAAGTAATAGTAGGATTTCCAATACAGTCTATAAAAGGGTCCATCCTGGTTAATACACTCACTCACATATACCAATGTTGCCAAATGTGTCTACTGCAATGTACAACATATACCATAATTAATCAATTACCCATATATTTAAAGTATGGTGACTCTATGTGATCTTGCAAAAGCATTTGACTGTGTAAATCATGAATTACATTGGAAGAAAATGGAATACTTTGGTATTTATGGAACCACAGGTAAATGGTTTAAATCATACACGGAAAATCGAATGCAAAAAGTTTCCATTTTTGATCCTAAAATAAGTAAAGATGCTTCATCACACTGGGAGAAAAAAAACATGGAATTCCATAAGGTTCTGTCCTAGGACCCCTCCTCTTCTTGTTGTACATCAATGACCTTCATGGAAACTTATCTGACAAAGTTAAAGAGTGTTTGATTGCAGATGACACTAACCTGACTGTGAGAAAAACACCAAAGAGCAATCTAGAATTTAATGTAAATGAAGTACTTAGTGAAATAGCAAATTGGTTTAAGGCAAATTCATTAATATTAAATATGGAAAAAACACATTATATCAAGTTTAAAACAAAAATTAAGCACAGGCAGATTTACAAGTAAACTATAAAAATAACAAAATATTAGAAACAAAGAGTTTAAAATAGGTGAGAAACTCTGTTGGCACGAACATATCACAACACTACTGAAGAAGTTAAGTAATGCCACTTTTGCAATACGAAACACTTTCTCTAACAGCAGATATAAAATTAACTAAACCTGTACTCCTCATATTTTCGTTTAATGATGTCATATGGCATAATTTTTTGTGGAAACTCTTCACAAAGTAAAAAAAGTTTTCATAGCACAGAAAAGAGCTATTAGGATGTTGTGTAGGATAAAACCAAGAACTTCTTGCAGACAACTTTTTAAAAAATTCAATATTCTTCCAGTGACTTCTCAGTATATATATTCTCTCATGTGCTTTGTCATAGATCATTTTAACCTAATTCACAGATACACAATTTCAATACAAGAAACAGAAATAACTTCCAAAAAACACAAGCATCTCTGTCATTAGTACAAAGAGGAGTTAATTATTATGGTATACATCTGTTTACTAATTTTCCCAAGAGTTTAAAACAGTTGCAGATAATAAATATGTATTTAAATAAATAAAAAAAAAACAGGGAGATTATCTACTCCATTCAAGAATTTGGACAAAATAAATACCGGTAATTGTATTCAATATTACTTTTGCAAAATTCAATTGTAAAAATTAATTTTTATTGTTATTCTATTCAATTGTTTTTGTAACATGTAATTGTTTTTACTATGATTATGACTCATATTGTATGTATGTGTATTAACCATGACATGTTTCACAGAGGTCCTTCCTCAGCAGGGACCCATGAAAAAAGATTCATATTTAAAATAAAAAATATTCACACTAAGGTGATCATAAAATAAATTGCAGTACGATATCATATGAAACAACATACCATAGAATCTAAAAGACCAACCAGTGAGACAGCTCAGAGTTGGTCTTGGTATGTAGTTAATGTAGATTGTCTTATTTGTATTTGTATTTATTGGCCCCTTAGCATCATACATAGTACGAAGTACAAATGATATAGGGCAAGTCAAAATTGGTCTGTACACAGACAGACAAACAAACATTCTATTATATACTATGAGATAACATACTATACAGATATGATATAGACAAAAAGAATTACAGTTACAAATATACAATTAATTCTTTACAAATTTAAATGATACTAATGACATCACCAATGTTTAAAACTAACATTTGGTTAGAAAATACTCATCAATACAGTAGAAGCAGTGGTCGAGCAAGTACTCCTTTCAACATTAATAATAAATTAAATCAAGGCTCCAACAGACTAGACAAGTTGTATCCAGTGAACTCATCATTGAAAACACAGTTCTGTTCATTAATCTCATACCTTTAATAATATTCAATTTAATTGGATGCAGCGCTTGTTCTGGTGGCAATTTCCCTACTCACTTATTTTACCATTTCTATTTACACTCTACTAATTTCAACTTTGAATTCTTTTAGCACATATAGATATGTATTGTAAATTATTCATCAATTCTATTGATAATTTAAACCAAACCCTTACCCCTAAGTTGCGTAATGAAATCTTCACATTTCCTTTTGATTTAAAATGAGTACCAGCTGGTGGTTATGATCTTCTTTCCCCTAATCCTTATTTCAATATCTTTCCACACCTCATCACCAGTATACTCCTTGTATACTCCCATGACTCTCTTCACTCTAGTCCTGCCAGCAATTTGAGAACATGATAACATCAGAATACACATCAATACTTAATGATAAAATCCTCTTGTTATTTTCACAGACAAACTTGTGAAACAAAAAAAAAAGAGAGAGAGAAAATATCACACTTTGCCACAGCATATATTTTTATTTTAAAAATTAGTTCAGACTGAATAAAATGCTTGTTTCGAGCCTTGCACAGACTACAGCTGTTCAATTCAGCGCCCTCACCCCCGTTGCCAGCTGTCTCCTTCCAGACTCACACAGAAAGGGATGGAATCCTTTAACCGCGCGGAACAGATGTTAAATATATTTATAGTGCGAAATAGTAACTTGAAGCCTATATCTCTGTCCAGTGGCAAAACATATTTGAAAATAAGCGTTATTTTATACCGCTGCCCTTCTGTAGGGAAACAGACACAAATACAGTTTACGCTTTGTTTTTAAGATTATGTAAATGCAATACAATACAATGTAAATACAATTTTAATAATCTCTTACAGAGTTAGGATGTCGCAAATATCGCTTTTATGTTTTTAAACCAAACAAAAGTTACAAAAATACAGTTTAAGTTGGTAATCCAACCAGGTCGGATCAAGCGGTCACGACCTTCCCTCTTTTTGCTAACCTTGTTCAGTGCCGAGATCGTTTCTTTCCGTGCTTAAATCTCATAAAAAGTTAAACTTAACTCTCATTTAATAGCTAACACACGTATCAAAAACTAAGGCCATCATCTGTGATGGTAGTTGGAATTTATTCTGGAAAAGCTTATAAGGAAAAACTAATAAGAATCATTTTTAATTATATCTTTCGTGAAATGAGCACCTTACTCTGGTTAGATTATCAGAGTATTCGGTTAGGATTTTATTTAAATAAATGCATTTAACTTCAAATCACGGAGACTATAATTTCTAAATTGGATAACTGTTATTTATTTGACTGATATATTTTGCGTTTAAGTACGTTTCGTGTGAACTTTCTCTTAGTTTTTTTTTTTAACTTGATTGTTTCTAATCTTGTGCCAAAAAATTCATTGGTTATGCTTTAACCTAATTCGTAAAACTGACACAAATAATATAGCGTAAACATCGAATACCCTTCTCCTTACATGAATTTCTGCATCTAGTTGTCGTAAATAAATAAAATGCAACATGGAGGAATGATTGTAACTTTATAGTGGCTGTTGATTCGCGAGTGATTGCTGGCACGTGACTGTACTCTAGCCAATAGCTATCGACGACGCCCGCAGTCTCCAGACGACGCATTTCATATAAGAGGATAATGAACATAAATGGAACATAGGATGAGACCTCAAAATTATTGCCCTAATATTCGGTATGCAACGAGGCTACACCAAATAAAGGTGTTTCATATGCGAGTGGAACAGTCGTGACAGATATTCTTATTATAAGAAAAAGGGATTGCCTCGTTGAAAATGGAAAATGCGAGAAGAAAACTGTCATCGTGAGAAACTGGTTGTTAGTGTAGATGTGCTTCTTCCCCCACTTCACATCAAATTGGTTTAATGAACCAATTTGTTAAGTCCATGGATGGAACTGGAAGAGGATTTATGTACAACTTAAACAAATTCGCTCTTCTTACAGCAGCCAAGGTAAAGAAAAGTCTTTTATCCCCAACATAGACAAATTAAAAGCGCTCCAAATTTTTAAGAAACCCTGACGAGCATGGATATGTTTGAAAAATGTCAGAAATAGTTTTCTGGGTGAATTAAGAGTTCTTAACTATATAGATTTGGTAAATGAGATTGGTTGTTTTATACAAAAAATTGGGATGCAATATGTCGCTGCACTCTCGTGTGGATTGTTTCCCCGAATGCTGCAGCGACGAGTCTGATGAACGTGGTGAAAGGTTCCACAAGGACATCCTGACTGGAAAAGCGGATACCTGCCCTGCTGGCTGGAATATTACTCAGGACTGAAAAGATATTTACCATAATAAGAAGAAATAAGGCCATAAATAATAGGAAAACACACATTTTTGGCTGATGTTTTTCATTTTTTAAATGTACAGTTATTAATGTATTTAGTAGTTTCTGTATTGATTTAAATATGTTTTCAGTAACTTTTAGAATTAATAGAGTTTATCATTTTTAAATAAATACAAAATAAGTCTAAACGTTAAAATACCTATTACCGTACTAAAGAAACTGTTCCTGGTAGAAGATATCTGAATGTAGGTGAGAGTTCAGTAGCTGAATCCCCCCCCCCCCCGGCCATCAATTTACCATCTTTTTTATCCCTTCCATGCAGTATTCCTAATTCTTTGGCCAATATCCCTCCAAACCCCACCATCAACACATGCCTTGTACACTCCCAGCACTCTCTTCACCCTCCAATGAGTTCCAACCCAGCTCCTTTATCATATCAGTTACTGACTGCGTTCTGCGATAATTTCCACAGACAAATCTAGCTAATCTTCTCTGCACACCTTCCAACTCCTGTATTTGATAACGAAAATGTGAGTCCCAAACTACACCACCATATTCAAGCAATGGTCTGACCAAAGTTTTGTAACCCAAATCCCTAACTTCTCTGGTACATCCTCTCATCACCCTCTCCAGTAAATGAAGGATTCTGCAAACTTTTCCTACCACCTGCCCAGTGTGATCTACCCAGTTGAGTTTGTTATCAAACCTTATGACAAAATATTTACACTTAGAGCTTTCAACAAACAATTCTGACCCCACCCTATAATCGTAATTAACCTTTTGTTTTTTATCTGTTTACCTAATAAGCTGAATTTTCTGATTAGATATGTGAATACAATTCTGGGATATAAAACCGACATTAAAACAATTATTATAAAAAAAGTGAAACGTTTCATGCTACACGTTAACTTTGTCTCAAATATTTATCACAGAGATTATTTTTTTTTTATTTTAAGCTACAGTGTCCTTCATTTGCTGTCATTTGACGCGGGGTTTCACAAAAATAAAAGGGATTTGTTAAGTGTTCTGTAGCCTGAAGTGTAAGCTACACTCTGCTCCGCCTTCTGACCGACATCTGTTTGAAGTTGACACCTGGAAAGCTATCCCCTCCCTTCCGAAGCTGCGAGTGCATATGCGATAGGCATATGTCACCGCATCGGCGAGATAGCTCATTGTTGTGGCCAACAGATGGGGCTCAATATTTAAAATAAAATTCCTAAAGGGCAAAGGTGATTGTGGCAGGGGGGAATCTACAATCAAAGGATTAAAGATAAGGCTTTGATTTCACAGGGTATAGTTCCTACCTGCCGCCTTAAGACAGCGCCACCAGCGCACACAGGAAAAGAAAGTTGTAGGAGCCCGCGCATTTGAAATACAGATTCAAGACGCAACTAATAAGTGCGATAATTACATTGGGTATATATGGCGTTTTAAATTTATTGAAATACGTCGTATATCATTAAAGTACACTTGTGATACGAATAAAACATGGTTCCACGTGGGAATTTAGAATGTGATTATTTTATTGTCCGTTTGTGAGTTACGTCTTGAATCTGTATTTCAAGTGCGCGGGCTCCTACAACTTTCTTTTCCTGTGTGCGCTGGTGGCGCTGTCTTAAGGCGGCAGGTAGGAAGTATACCCTGTGAAATCACAGCCTTCTAATCACACCTATTCTGAATGTATACCACAATAATAATAATAAGATTAAGAAAGTGGTTAATATGTGATTGGAGAAGTTGTCAACGGAGCGTACCCTTCATCGCAGATAAAAATAGTTTCATACTAACGGTGACACTGCAGATTGTGCTACCTACAGGCGGCTTAATATATAAGACCAGTGGCTGTGAATGAAATGTAAAATAATAAACAAATTCTGAAGTCCTAACACATTAAGCAGCACCGTGTATGGGGATTCTGCGATAACCTTGCCGCTGCAATTTGATGATGGACTCTTTATGTAGCTTGACGAGACAAATCAAAACTGAATGAACAAATTTTTTATATCTCGCTTAGTTCTCGAAATTTCGAATCTCAAATGTGAGTGGTTAGGTTTAAATGCGCCCTGCACCAAAACAAAAATTTGATGACTGAATCTTATGCAACCCGACGAGACAAATCGAAAATAACGATACAATTTTTTGATATCTCAATTTGTTCTCGTCTCAAAATTGAGGTGGTTTAGTTGAGATGTGGCCTGGACCAAAAATGCGCAATCTATGTGTTCGTTTCTTACTACCGGTTGTGGTTAAGTTGAATTGCGGCCGTGGCGAGAAGAAAACCGTCACCAAAGGAACTTTAATTAATTTTTCATAGGTGATATCTCTAGAAATAAGCAGGATATTAGAGAATTTTTTTCTTTTTTTTTTTGATTTATCTCGACGAGGTACAAGACTCTGTCGTCACATTTTGGCACAGCGGCTATGACAGGGTTGCCCAGCCCACTGTTCTAAGCTGCTTTCATCGTCATACTCGTAGGACTATTTTCATCCGCATTAAGAAATCACTGCAGGAACACATTGAAAGTAAGAGTGATTTAATTTCTAAATAAAAAAGTCGTATCATCGCACCTTTTACTGTACCACAAAAATCAGTTATTATTCTATTCCAGAATGAATTCCAAACAGGCCACAACTTTCAGTTATATCGCGGCTTGTGGTTATCTTCCCGATAAAGCTCGAAGTGTTCAACTTAAAGGTAGTCTTAAGCATTCCTTTTTTCTAGTACAAGAATATCCACCAGAGGAACGTAATATAGTAGTGCCACTGGAATAATTCTTCCAGAACAGATTAAAAATTGAATAATTTCCTGAGCATACAATAGCACAAAAAAATTATTCTATCATCTCCCACGAAAAATTGTTATATATATATATATATATATATATATATATATATATGTGTGTGTGTGTGTGTGTGTGTGTGTGTGTGTGTCTGTGTGAAGAGATAAACCTACAAAATTTTGCGAGAGATCTAAAAAAAAAAAAGAAAAAAAAAAGTTTTTCGCTAAATTGTAAGATATGTTGTTACGAAACAGTTGTGAAACCAGTAGTTTTGCATGTGGCCAAAACATTGTTCCTGAATTCTGATAAAGTAGGTACTCCTGGGAACATCTGAGGAAAAAAGAGCGAAAAATTGTTAGAGGAATTATGAGTTTCAACTTCAAGAATGCCGTTCATCAAAAGAGATCCAACAAAGAAGTCTACAGCAGATTATAGATCACTGAAACAACCTGCAAAATGAAGGGAGGGATTCAATGGTCGCTTCAAATGAGTGGGGGGAAACAGACTAGAAATTTAATTTATTTGATGCAAACCACGAGACTGGTTTATAATATCAAAGGGGACGTTCATTAATGCGTAAGACAAAATGGGGGGGGAGGCGGATCTGGCAAAATCTCACGAAACCTCACCAAGGGGTAGGGGGTCAATGGAATCTCACGTGAGGTTTTGAAATTCTTGTAACATGCTAGAGCTAAAAAAAAAAATTCACAAGTGACACTACGCGAAAGTTGACTTTAGGGAGGGTATTTGGTGCAAAAAGTAGCCCTTGCAACCATGGGATCTAAAAAAAAGTCTTAAAAAGTTATGAGGTTGATTAGTAGGGAGGGGGGAGGGGTGTGTCTCCGTCAAAATCTCACATCATTTTAGTGGGGGGGGGTCCAGCCAGATATCACGAAGTATCACCAATTTGGGGGGGAGGGGGAGGGTTCCGCTTTTCCGGAAAAACACTTCACGTCGTTAATGGACGCCTCCAAAGAAGACCTTCATTTGTTGGGATTAAAACCCAAATTATTTTAATAGAGATCTTTTTCGGGACAAGTTATTGACGAATGGGATAAATCGAGACGAACTCTCCAGAAGAATGCGCGATACCCCTTGGACAGAATAGTGCAAACAGGCCCAATCAAAATGAATGAAGGACTTCTGGGCCCAAAAGGAAATAAAACTAGTCGCTAAATGCAAGAAGGCTTAAAGTGGTTCTAGTTGGCATCAACGAATATCAATGAATGAATAATAGTAATTTATATTTTCAGCACCAACTAAAAGCCCTGTCAAATGTAATTTTACTTTTTATCGAAACATTTTATTAAGACATAACGCATGAAAACATCTAGAAGTATAACAATAACGACAAATAGCGGAGCTAGCGTTTGTAAGTACAGCAGAACAACACAATGCTTTAAATCGAGAAGAACTAGCTGGTATGACTGTGTCATTGGTTATGCCGTCCCGTCTGTATCCTTCCGCGTAGGTGTCGAAGCAGTATGTTAGCAAAATACACTATTTGCCTTACAAAAATGAGTTGTTCAAATTAAATAAAAGAGAAATATTCCATACGAAAAACTGCAATATATAATCGAAAAGATGGTAGGCTGTCCTTTTTTTTATTGTGGATCAACAATGTTCTTACAGTAAATAACGAACTTTAATGATGTGTGTGAGCAGTAATTTTGTCACCACGATTGGAAACTGGCGAGGAGGAAATTTCTTCCAGCTAAACAAACAATATTATCACATTCCTTCCTTGCCCCTCTCCTCCCCCACTATAAAATTAAGGAGTGCTCTGCCCATAGGAATCATAAAATACATTCAAATTTTAATGGCTATATAGTGAATGTATTACTGCGCGAGGGATTTTCGAGCGGTAATATTTTTCGAGACTGTGTTAGTTTGAAACGCAGCAAGGAGAGTACTTACTACAGCTTAAGGCACAAATAATTTAGTGTTTATTTAAATTTGAGCTGCATTCATCAGTGACACGATACTGACGTCATGCGGACGGATACATATACATATTTATTGTGCTCGGTGTGACCTGTACCAAAAAAACTAGTGTTACACAAAAAATTGTTTAGGATTCCTACATTTATATTAATTTTCTCTTACGTCGATGGCACTCCGTCGCTGTCATTAATTCAGTTGTGTGTGAAAAGTAGCAAATCCTTTAAAATGTAATATGGTACTAAATAAATTTATAATAGGTTACTAGTTTCATCTAATTAGCTAAATAAAAATACCAGGTTCATAGAGTATCTTCAGGATTCATGAAATTCAATGAGATGATTCAGAATATAAACAATTAAATCAGTGAGAACATCTACAAGATTCCAAACAACAAACTCGTCTCGCAAGAGTGAAGCATAAAATGGGTCTGCACCACTTTTGGAACCCACGCGAAATTGGTACTAACCTGTTGAAATTTGGATTAATTGCATCATAAATATATCCTCTTCACGTTTTGCGCTCTTGATTTGCGGAAAAATTGCCAGGAATTTAATTAAAAATGCCGAATTATAACAGTGTTGAATGATCAGTGACTGTCTCTTGGTTTAATCCTTTGTTTTAATATTTTCTTGCCGTTTCAGATTTTCTCCATTGTAAAAAGTCACACAAAATTTACAAATAGGCAATATTTATTCGAGTTATAACGCGGTTATGCCCGCCATGTTATATCGAAACGAGCAACCGGAGATAATCGATTGCATCCGCTGTAAACAAATACGGCATTTCCATAATGGATGCCGCAGAACGAAGATTTCGTCTCTCTCACTCTCTTAGTCCAGGCCGTATTCCAACCTAACCACGAACTCTATGATAAAACGTAACTGTTTAGATTAATCCTTGTACCAATAATTTTAAGGTTTTTTTTTTCACTGTTGATAGCATTTCGCAGTTGCGCAACCTCTCTTATTTCTGATTTTAATTAAATTTCTAGTGACGATTCCGCAAAGCAAGAGCGCAAAACGTGAAGGGGACATGTTAATTAAGAAATTAAACCAAATTTCAACTGGTTAGCACGAATTTCGCGTGGTGTTTGAAAGTGGTGGAGCCCCCAAAAGGGTTTTTTCTGAAAAGAAAATGTAAAAAATAATAGGCACTCGGCATTGCAAACAAATATTTGAAAACGAAACTCGCTTCAGCTTCCATAATTATAAAGATAAGGTGGCATTATCTAAATTCAAAAAAATAATATTCTCGAAAAAAAAATGAAAATCTCACACTCTACATCGAGAAAGGACTTGGGGATTCTATCATTACCGTGGCGCCACATTCTGATGATTGATTCTTATAGAACTGGACGAAACAAATCGAAAATAAAGAATAATTTTTGTTGATATCTCGCTTCGTTCTCGAGATATCGTATCTCAAAATTGATGTAGTTAGGTTGAAATACGGCCTGGACCAGAAGAAAAATTTCGCTATAGCCAAAGTTGATGATGAATTTGTATATAACTCGACGAGACAAACGGAAAATAAAGAATAAAGTTTTTTGATATCTCGCTTAGTTCTCGAAATATTGTATCTCAAAAGTGAGGAGGTTAGGGTGAGATCCGGCCTGGACCAGAAATTTTTTTTCACCATATATATACGGTGGAAATGCACTACAGGTATTTTATTTTCTTCCTAGTGATTGTTGCTAGGTTGAAAAACGTCCTGAAGCAAAAGAAAAAACACCAAAAGCACAAGGAACTATACTTATGACTGATTTTTAACATGCCATATCTCGAAAACCAAACGAGATATCAAAAATTTGTATTCTTTATTTTCGATTTATTTTGTCGAGTTCTACAACAATTCATCATCAGATTTTGGCGCGACGGTAATGATAGAACTTCCAAGGACTTTTCTAGTTAGTTTCGTCGCCGTTAACTATTTGAAGCTAAACATCTTCCCGTTAAATTGGTTCTCTTTCTTCATTCGTCAATCTAAAATTTACATGCATGTTCTTTTGAGAGTTTTAGCGGTGTGGGAGAATGAACAAATCAGATTAGCTTTTCTAGTATTATCGAACTTACCGTTAGTTGTCCGCAGAATTCTTTGTGAAACAGGCGCAACGTGAATCCGCAGCGCACTTCCTAGGATTAGCTTCTATAAAGTCGTCTTTATAATTCAACGAACAAAAACGTCTCTGACCAGAGATAAACAGAAGCACGGAGTAGTTATTCCATCTCAGTAAACAGCCACGAGACTTTGCTCAATTTTACACGAATTGTATCAGCAGTGGGAAAAATTATTTACAGGCGCGGTTTATGAAGCAGCTGTCTACTTGTTATTAGAGCATATTGCCTTGTTAGATTATATTGTATTCTCCAACAGCAGAACATATAAAACAAAAATTTTAAAAACTGATGCTGAAAAATATTGACACACATAATTTTATCAATTTTTATTAGTACTTTCTGAAACACAGTGACCTAATGTTTTCTTTAATTGATATATTTAATAAATAAACATAATTAATAAACTGGGAAATTCCTTTCTGATATAGCTGACATATTGACATTTTTTACCGATATATCGAAAACCCGATACTAACACATTTAAAAATATCGATATATCGAAAACCCGATACTTTTTTAAAATATCAGCAGCCCTATGGTTTAGTGCGAGTGGTTGAAATCCTGTGCGGCTTCTTTGCTGTTTTGTTATTCGCCGTAACTCAACAATTAACCCCGCCCGACCGTTAAATCTCGCTCTTCAGCTGTTTCAGTATTTTGGAGCGCGGTGCATTGTGGTCTCTGCCTGACCGCAAAGCTCGTCTTGCTACGTAATTTTCTTCGAACAGCTATTCCACATCGGTGTACAACCAGTTTTTTTTTTTTTTTTTTTTTTTTTTTTTTTTTTTTTTTGTTACATGGGAATTTATCTAAGGTATCGTTACAGGCTGAAAGGTTCACGAAAAACTTCAAACATCAGGTAAGATGAGAGCAATTTTAACGTAGGATATTTCTGTTTCTACTCATGAGGAGACAATTTCAAAACAACACCGAAGCCGGCGTATTTAATTTATTTACTACCTACTGACTTCAACAAGTTACAATGTAATTAGTAATGTTTTTAACGCTCTGGCCTCGCTTTCGGGAGGCCGTGGGATCGAATGCCCGTCCAGCATCCAGATCTGGGTTGTCCATGGTTTCTCCAAATCACTCCAGGCGAATGCCAGGATAATTCTTCAAAACGCCATGACCGAATTTCTTCGTATTCATTTCCCACTACTAATGACCGCGACATCGACGAGGTGTAAATACTTAGGAAAAAAATATTCTTCATCCTGTGAGGTTATGAGAGAGACAAAGAATACTCTGACTTGATCTCAGGGTACGGAGTATTCCGTGACGCTATTCCCGCGAAGGGGTAAAACGATACCACTGAGGTATCGATACCTTTACTCGATACAGTATCGGTCGTAAAGTATCGATACTTATTCGGTATCCATTGAAAAGTATCGATACTTACTCATATCGATTGGTTTTTCGTAGTGAAAATTTGGAATAAATAAAAAAAAACAGTATGTAATAAGTATTTATAGTCTTTATTGATATGAAAGTATATAGGCCCTGTTTATTTGACGAAAGATATTTATTACATTTTCACCTTACTGATCGTTACAGGACTAATACCGACTAGGACAAAATAAAACTAATTTTATGAAAAAAAGTCGGTTTTTGTAGTGCTCCCCAAAAATATTTGTTTTTCTAAGTGTTTGCCTGTTAAGTTAAAAGTTTTTTACTTAATCGATACCAGTCAATACTTACAATATGATTATATCAAACAATATCTATTAAGGTATCCACACAACACTATTCACAATCAACATATCAAATAATAATTTGGTAGATTAATAAATGTCGTACTTACATTTAAATCTTATCGTTTCTATTAACAGATGCAATATTGGGGTGGTTTTTTTAAATGCTTATGCAAATTAGAAGTATGGCCACAAAACCGCACAGTTTTAAAACATTTTTTGCAGCTTGTGATTTGACATCATTTTTCTTGAAATACTGCCACCCATTAGACTTTGGAGGTCCCATTTTCAATCAGCAAATATACCTAATGCAAAACTAAACTCAAAACAACGACAGCCCTAGGTTAGAATTACAAACGCAGAACGAAAATAAAACAATGACGACCACAACATAAAATGGCGACTGACGGGACGGCAGAGAGAGTTTTTTTTCTCCAGCTGGGCAGAGACAAACAAGTTTTCGAACAACACAAACTTAGACAAAGAATGTGTTAAAACAATGCAATAATGACAACCAAAAAAATATTCTTTAAAGTGTAGATGAGCGTTTAATGTATCAATTAACGTGTTAAATGAAATCATGATATTCGTGATATTGGTATACACACTGACACGAGTACTTTTGACCGATACCTACTTGATACTTATTTTTAAAGTATCGATACAAAAAGTACTTGGTGTCGGAAGGAATGTATCGAGTAAGTACTTGTATTTACTCGTATCGTTTCATCCCTATTTCCGCGTCTGCTAACGGCAAGATGGCTTATTTCAATCAAAGTTTATATAGTACTTAAATAGAGAGAACGATATTTTCGTAACGAACTGTATTAATTGGAAACCAGAAAGAACTGCTATTCAGGTGAATAGTGAGTATATGTGTGCAGAATAGAATTCCTTTAGTAGCAAATGGCTGCTTCTTCAGTCGCAGAAGAAAATACCGCAATCGACCAAAGATTACTCAATTATGTAAATGTGTAAGCTGAAAGGAAATTGTTGTATCCAAGCCAGACGGAGAATCGAGGAGGTGTAAGGCATTACAATTGAGTAGGAATACAGTTATCGATCACGCATAGATTTCAACGTTTTGATTTAATTCTATTAGCGGCTTAAATGCAAAGAATCGTATATTTCTGCTATTTTAAATCATCGATAATGGAAAAAGGAGTCTTTTGCGAATTGTTTAATGCTCAGTTCATAACAATTAATCGCTTTCAGATAGCCGGAAACCATTTCATGCCCCGTGTTTTTTTTGGTGCAATGTTAACTACCATTTTTTCTCAGCAGTGTGTTTTCAAACATAAGCCCCAAACTTAAAGTAGGTTTCTGGGTAACCTATAACTCAAGCAGCTAGTCATTGATATTCAGAATATATTGTTTACCAAAATCATCAGTTTCCGTGCGGCTCTTTGAATTTTGAGACAACACAGTCTCTCTATGCAAGATCTATGTAGAAAAAACGCGTGAAACCAGAATCTGCCGACGGCGGTAATAATCAGCTCAATGAGTTCGTGGTTGTGTGACAGTAACATCTTTGGAGAAAGCTTCTTCTTGCAGCGTGATACAGTCCTGCCGCCGTCGAATCGCCGAAACTCGTCATTCCCGACGGGAACTCATGATGGCATCGCGTGTGGAAGTGTTGATCAACTGCTATACAGAAAATGCAAATTTCTTTAATCTATAATGTGTTTCGTGTAATGAAGCTGTCATTAATGGCATCCGGTTATGATCAGTTATGCATCTATGGATTCATAATGCTTGTTTAGACAAACTTGTAACGATAAACCCGGTATGTGAATGTGGACAAACCATGTGTAATAACCTTGAAACTGCAATGAGAAAATATAACGCCGGCGTGAATGAAAGTGTGTTACAATGTGTAAAACAAGAATTAACTGCTGCTCAGAAATATGTGGTTAGCTTAAAAACAGTGTTTAAAGAAATCAGTGCTGAGGATTCATACAAAAATAGTGATCAAAGTGTTGTATATATTAAACCTAAGAAGTGTTGTCGTGCCATCAAAAACTGTGAAAATATCTCGCTACCAACGAGAAATAGATTTGAGATTCTCAAATCTGAAGAGAAACATCTTACACAAGAAGAGAAGACAGTACATGACACCAGATGCGTAAAAATTAAACATAAATACAGCTGTAAATACCCTGGAAAGAAAGTGACGAAGAAACAAAGCGTGTATATTTTAGCGGATAGCCATGGGAAAGGACTAGCTTCTGTTTTTAAAAATGAAAAGTTCTCTGTGACAGGAATAGTAAAGCCAGGTGCGCCTCTCAATGAAGTATTAAATACTGGTAGTCTGCCACCCGGCAGCACATGTGTTGTAGTGGGAGGAGCGACTGATGTATATCAAAATGAAGCCAGAAATGCGACCAGAAAACTAAAAGAAGTGTTGACAACAAGAACTGATCTCCAGTTTTACGTAACAAGCATACCGCACAGACATGACCTGATTGAATGGTCCTGCGTAAATACTGAAATAACTGCAACAAACAGAAAGTTCAAGAAGATTTGCAGTGCTGTTCAAAATAGAAAATTTATTGAACTGGATTCCTCGGATAGAAGTCACTTCACGCGACATGGCCTACACAGATATAACTTAGGTAAAACCATAATGGCCGAAAACATTATTAATAACATAAAGTGCAATACGGAAATGACCAGAAACTTTAAAACCATACCGTTACAAAATACAGTTGGTAGCTGTCAAGAAGAACCAGTACTAGGTCAAGAAGGTGCTGAAAGTGAAGCTGATATCAAAGAAGGAAAGCAGAGTGATTCTTCAAGAAGTCAAGCACCTATAACCAGCAGGCGTAGTAACAGAAAAATCATTTCACCATTAAATAGAGAAGATGATTTTTTATACTGGACACAGAGCAGGAGAATACACAACAAGTGCTAAAGAACAGTGAACAAAACCATCACAGTGTAAATTTTGAAGAGAATAACAAAGGAAAAAATGTCAAATCAAGTAAAGGCATTAAAATAGAGGGCACTGTTAAAGAGGTAAGTGGTCGAGCAAATGTACATACTGAAAGAGCAAATTCAAACTTTATAATTTATCATCAAAATGTGCAATCCCTTAAAAATAAAAAAAATGAAATTGAATTACTCCTTTCAACACAGCTTAAAGAGGTAGCAGTCATATGCTTTACAGAACACTGGCTCAGTACTTCTCAACTGAATGTTACTAACTTTCCTAACTTAACTTTAGCTACATATTTTTGCAGAAGTGAATCAAAACAAGGAGGGAATTGTATATTTATTAAAAACGACATTGATTTTAAGGAAATTAGTACAATCCAAAAATATTCTATAGAAAAACACTTTGAGATATCTGGAATATATATTCCAAAAAATAAAATAATATTAATGTGTGTATACAGATCTCCAGATGGCGACAGTAACATATTCCTTAACATGTTTGAGAAAGCACTAAAAACATTACCATTAGTAAATAGAAATGTAATTATATGCGGTGATTTTAACATAGATTTTTCTAAGGATTCAAAGTTGACAAATGATACTTTGAGTCTTGTATCCTCATTCAATCTTAAAAGTCTGATAGAAACACCTACACGCATTACAAAAAATTCTTCAACAACAATTGACCAAATTTTTCTAAATAATACTAATTACAGACATAATGTGATGAATTTTGACACAGGTTATTCTGACCATTTAGCACAAGTTTTAACATTAAAATTAGAATCTAACATTAACACACATAAAAATATAAAATCACGTAGCTTTAAGGATCAACAGATCAACCAATTCAATAATCTCCTAAGAAATGAAACATGGGAAGAAGTGTATAATTGCACAGATACAAATGAGAAATATAACTTATTTATAAGAACATTTTTGTATTATTTTGAAATATGCTTCCCACTAAGAACACGAAAGCAAAATGTAGGCCTAATAAACAATGCAAAGGGCTGGATTACCTCTGGTATTTTAGTATCAATAAAAAAGAAACAGTTGTTACATGCAACTTCTAAGACACAGGAAACAACTCCAGATTTTGATAAATATTTCAAAAAATACAAACAGATTCTTAACAAGGTAATAAGACAAGCAAAGAAACTAGAAAATGATAGATATATTTCCTCAGCTACCAATAAAATGAAAGCCATGTGGAAGGTAGTGAAGAATGAAGTAGGAGCAAGAAAGGTAGATAACCGTAATATTCAGCTTGAAGAGAATAAAAAAATAATATCTGATCCTATAGAGATTTCTAACACCTTTAATACATATTTTTCAAACATTGCCGAAGATTTGATTACTAAAAATTTTGGCAAGTCCAACATCAACACTCAAACTAATGCCAACCATGATAATAGCAAAACCCTTTTTATTCAGCCAACAAATGAAGAGGAAGTATTAAAAGTTATTGGGGAGTTGAAACCTAAATTTTCATCTGGAATTGATGATGTCCCAGATTTTCTATTAAAAAAATGTGCTGAGTTTATATCTTGTCCTCTCTCTCATATATGCAATAGCTCATTCTCTAGTGGAATATTTCCAGATAGGCTTAAAACAGCAAGAGTAAAACCCCTTTTTTTTTAAAAAAAGGGGAAAAAGATAAGGTGTCGAACTACCGTCCAGTGTCAGTCCTCTCATGTTTCTCTAAAATCTTAGAAAAACTATTTCATAAAAGACTAGTTAACTTCTTAGAAAATAATAATGTATTTTCAGATTCTCAACATGGGTTCAGAAAGAATAAATCAACCGAAACTGCCCTTTTTTCATTTTACACAGAAATACTACAGACTCTTGATGCGAAAGGACAAATATCAGGAATATGCATGGACTTGTCGAAGGCATTTGATGTAATTGATCATAACATCTTGCTTTCAAAGTTAGATCACCTGGGAGTTAGAGGAGTAGCTAACAATTGGATAAAGTCATACCTGCATGATAGAAAACAGATTGTTGAATGTAGCTTTAAGACTGACAACAGTATAAACTATGTTCACTCAGATTGCAAAACCATAAAATATGGAGTACCACAAGGATCAATACTTGGTCCTGTCCTATTTTTAATATATATAAATGATCTGGAAACAACAAATAACTGCCAAAAATATATTAAATTTGCAGATGACACCACCATTTTAATGAAAGAATGTACCAAAGAACAATTATTAAAAAATATTGAATACACTTCTAAAAACATTGCAAACTGGTTTTCTCAAAATAAGCTAATAATAAATACAGAAAAAACAAATGCCATACACTTCAGGACAAAAAATAATTTAGATACACAGTTACCTACAGTAAAACTTAGTGGTAAACTACCTAAAAATGTAGAGAATATAAAATTTCTAGGTATTCATATACAAGAGAATTTAAAATGGAAAACACACATTGAACACCTTTGTAAAAAAAACTAAATACTATCTGCTACATGATGAGAATCTTAGTTGGTTGCATATTTAATGAAACCATTAGGCATATTTATTTGCATATGTACACTCAATACTAAGGTATGGAATCATTTTCTGGGGGAACTCCCCACCTAGTATCAAATGCTTCAAATTCCAGAAAAAAATTATCAGAATTATTGAAGGAGTACGAAGTAGAACCTCATGTAGACATTTATTAAGAAAGTTACAAATTCTACCACTGTCCTGTTTATATATACTGGACACTATAAAATTCATTAAAAAAAATATAGAAGCTTCTGGGTATAAACTACAAACAAACAGTGACACACACTTGTATAATACTAGACAGACACTAGACTTTCATATACAACAAACAAATACTACCTTCTGTCAGAAAGGGCCACTTCATATGGGAATCAGATTGTTTAATAAACTACCACAGAGGATCAAGTCTGTAAGACAAAATACTAAATTCATATCATCAGTGAAGGAGTACTTGCTTGACCACTGCTTCTACTGTATTGATGAGTATTTTCGAACCAAATGTTAGTTTTAAACATGGGTGATGTCATTAGTATAATTTAAATTTGTAAAGAATTAATTGTATATTTGTAACTGTAATTCTTTTTGTCTATATCATATCTGTAGAGTATGTTATCTCATAGTATATAATAGAATGTTTGTTATATGTTTGTTTGTCTGTCTGTGTACAGACCAATTTTGACTTGTCCTATATCATTTGTACTTCGTACTATGTATGATGCAAAGGGGCCAATAAATACAAATACAAATACAGTGATGGCCGCATACGTGTCCAGCAGTGCTGTCGTGAGCGCAGCCTGAAGGGTTGCATTGTGGAGCGCCATAGCGGACAAACACCAGGTGTGATGGTTTGGGGCGCCATTGGTTACAACATCCGATCTCGCCTCCTACGTATTGAGGGCAGTATGAACAGCAACCGGTACCTAACGATGGTTGTGGAGCCTGAGGTACTCCCCCTGCTTCGGGCATCCCCTCAGGCCACATTTCAACAGGACAATGCCCGGCCACATGTTGCGAGGAATGTACAGGCCTTCTTCGAAGAGCGACGGGTACCATTGCTTCCCTGGCCTGCGCATTCGCCCGACCTGTCACCCATCGAACATGTGTGGGATATGGTTGGTCGGCACCTGGCGAGTCACGGTCCTCCAGTGTCAAGTGTCACGGATTTGTGGGGTTGGATACAAACTGCGTGGAGGGAAATCCCTCAGGAACGTATTCAGAACCTTATTGGTTCAATGCCACAGCGTATAGCAGCTATAATTGCAGCGCATGGTGTCCACACGACACACTGGATAGTAGGGCTCAAAAGACATGCACAGGTAATCATTTGTTTCTTATCACGTACCTAACCTGTGGTATTAAATTCATTGAATTCATGCGATTAACGGCAGTGTATATATACTCCTATAACCCCGTTCCCACACTTCTCGGGATCAATATCCTTCCCAGAAAATGAAGGATTTTGAAAACATTATTTGATACATGCCCAATGTGTCTCGCTCAGTTGAATTTACTTTCCAGAGCTAGGCAAACCTGCAACTAGCAATTCTATCCACAACTTTTAATCATAAACAACATTTACTTTTTTATCGTTGTATCAAATAAGCTGACTCTTCTTATTTTTCATCTGATTCCGCGTTACCCTACCCGCTTAGGCACACTGTAGGATGTTACAAACCAAACACCGTGTCGGAGTTCTGATAAATGAATGAAATTTCACCCTACATATCACCATACCAAGAGTATTAAATGATTAACAATGGAAAGTTTCGCAAGTGAGATAGAGGAGCAATTGGTGGAGGAGTCTTCATACTAGTTAGGCAAAAACTACCACAGTTCACTGGCGTTCATAGATCAAGACCATGAGTTACTTGGGGTAGATTTCTGGGGTAATAAAAAAGAAAAAATCAGAGTGTTGGCTGTTTACCGCAGCGGAAGAATGACAGAAGAGGATGAGGCTCTTGGGGAGAAATTAAATTCATACTCAGATTTCAGACGTGAGAATAGAATGATCATCATCGGCGGGGATTTAAATTTCCCAGGTGTAAACTGGGAAGGGAATAAGATAAATAACTCAAGGGATCAAAGATTTGTAAATACCTTAATAAGGGAAGGAGGATTTACACAAGTGGTTGAGCAAAACACTAGGGGACAAAATATTTTGGATATATTTCTAATTAAGCCCAATGAAAACCTTTTGAGGTATCAAGTAACTGAAGGAATAAGTGATCATGAAGCAGTTCTGATGGATATTAGAGGATTCAGTAAACCAGCAGCCAAAATTGAAGGGGGAAATAGGTACAATTATAAAAAGGCACAGGTTTCAAATTTGAAGAGATATTTGAGAGAACAATTAGGCAAATGGAAGGAAGGCTCAGGTACAGTAGAGTCAAGGTGGGAAGAGTTCAAGGAGATAATAAGAAAGGGGGAAGAAAAATTTATTCCAAAGCAGAAAATAAAGAGAAGTAGAGAACCTATGTACTATAATAGGGAAGTGAGGAGGTTAAAGAGGTTGGTAAGAGAAGAACATAACAGAGTTAAGAGACAGCAGGGTAGTAGGGAATATTTAAAACAACTAAACAAGGACTTAATAACAGCAAAGAAAATGGCTGAAGACGGGTTTATGAAGAGTATTGTCAGTGCAGGAGGACCATTGACTGATGTATCTAGAAATTTCTATGGCTATATCAGGAAACTGAGGGGAAGGGAGGGTGTAGAGACACTTATAGATAAGGATGGAGAAGAAGTTATGACGATTTGAAAAAGGCAGAGATTTTAAGTAACTGGTTCAACGAAAGCATTAGGGACAGTGAATCAGAAACAGGAGGGTCTAATTCGGAGAATGAGCTTAACAACACAATTAGAAATGACGATAGTAAAAAATTTGATATCCATCCTGAGGAAATCATGAAGGAAATAAGAAAGCTGAAAAAATATAAAGGGGCTGGTGAAGATAATATTACTACAGATATCTTAAAGACAGCTGGATGTGACATTGTACCTTATCTTGAAATATTATTTAAATTAGAGTCTAGACACTTGCTGCTTACCACAGGACTGGAAAAGTGCAATAGTAGTACCGGTAAATAAGGGAGGGGTGAGAAATAGAGTTGAGAATTACAGGCCAATCAGTTTGACATCAGTGGTAGGTAAATTAATGGAAAGATTGATATGCAACCACATCAGAAATATATGTGAGGAACGTAAGTGGTTTTCAAGCAGGCAACATGGTTTCAGGCAAGGATATTCATGCGAATCTCAATTGGTGGGATATATGCCAGATATTTCAGATGAAATGGACAAGGGAGGCCAAATTGATAGTGTAGCACTACATCTGTCAAAGACATTTGACAGAGTAAACAATAAAATGGTAGTAAATAAGGTAAAAACCATTGGAGTGGATAAGAAAGTCATTTGCTGGGTAGAAGAATTTTTAAAAGGTAGAAAACAGAAAGTTAGGGTAGGAAATATAGTATCAAAAGAAGTTGAAGTATAAATAGGTGTGCCACAGGGTAGCGTATTGGGACCATTACTATTCATTATTCTAATGAATAATTGTGTTGATTGTTTACTATCTGAAATTAGTATTGTTTGCAGATGACATAATGCTGTATAAAAGAATCAAAACGATAGAGGATTGTAAACAGTTGCAGGGTGATCTGGACAGGATATCGAATTGAGTTGTTAAACAAGGAATGAAGATAAATACAAAGAAGAGTCAGCTTATTAGATACACAAATAAAAAACAAAAGGTTAATTACGAATGTAAGGTGGGGAAAGAATTGCTTACTGAAGACTTGAAATGTAAATATCTTGGAATTACTTTTCATAACAAACTTAACTGGGCAGGAAACATAGGACAGGTGGTAGGAAAAGGTTTCAAAGTTCTGCACTTATTGGAGAGAGTGATGAGGGGATGTACGAGAGAAGTCAAGGAATTGGGTTACAAAACTTTGGTCAGACCATTGCTCGAATATGGTAGTGTAGTATGGGACCCTCATTTTATGTATCAAATGCAGGAGTTGGAGAGGGTGCAAAAAAGGGATGCTATATTTGTTTCTGGAAATTATCGCAGAATGCAATCAGTGACGGATATGATAATGGAGCTGGAATGGGATTTATTGCAAGACTGGAGGAGAATGAGGAGGGTCATGGGAGTGTACAGGGCATATACTGGCGATGAGGCATGGAAAGATATTGCAATAGGTATGAAAAGTAGTGCATGGAAGGGAAAAGATGACCATGACCACAAGCTGGCACTCGATTTCAGGCACAAGGGTGTAGGAAGATTCTCTTTGTTAGGTAAGGGTGTCAGGGATTGGAATGAGTTACCAAGAGAAATGTTGAATAATTTACCGAAAACTTTGAAAGAATTTAAAGATAAAATTTGTAGAGGGCAAATGAAGGTGGGTGCAGGATAGGGGGAAGATGGGTGTGTAGGGAAATTGCCACCGGAGCCTGTGCTCCATTGCAATTAATTTAATTAAAAATATGAGAACTACTTTGCAAAATTACTAAGTAACAGCTGAACAGTATGGTGTAATATGACACTTTTATGTCCAGAAGTTCTTGCGACCCAGTATGTAAGGTGAAGAGTGACGATCCTCCACACCAAATGGTCGGAGGCTCTATGTGTTTGAAATTGTTGCAGCATATCGTGAAATCTCCCGAAGAACTATATAAAGTAGTTACACTGTGGATGAAAGGAGGCTCTAATACTCCTGAAGCAGGCTCAGTTCCATACAAATTTACAATAGCACGTGATTACCACCAAACTGTGTGGGTGGGTGACTGCAGGCCAGATCCTAGCAGTGGTTACAGAGAGAGTCAACCCCGGACGATTGTAAAACGACTGCTTGAAGCTGGGTTACACTCTCTGAAGCCTATGCAATGTGTTCCATTAAGCTGATTTCATATCCAGCATCGTCTAACCTAGTGTACGGCAAAATGCAAATGGACACGTGAGTGGCGTACATTTGTGTTTAGAAACGAGTCTTGATATCTGTGGCAAATCAATAATCGGGACCACGTACGCACGCGTAGCGGAGAAACTGCCCACCCTGCGATGACTTCGGACCGTCACACAGGTCCAACCACGGTTGTCATGGTTTCTACAGCAGGGACTGAGTTGGTTGTTGTTGAAGGCACAATGACATCCCACCACTATGTGGACGGGGTGCTGCACCCTGTTGTGATACTCATCATGTCCAACATCCAAATAGCATCTTCCAACAGGTTGATGCCCGTCCTCATACTGCGGCCATCGCAACACAAGCCTTGCAAGGGGTTACGATCACAATTAGGGATGCATGGTCCCCATATTTGTCCTCAATAGAGCATTTCTTGGCTGCCAGGAGTAGACACATTAGATCACATGGTCACCGAGCACAAATTGTGCAATAGATAAAAAAAAGTTCTCTCACACTTCAGTTTTATTGATTAACAGTTATCATTTTTTCATGTTTTTTGTTTGGTTGTTTTATGTTAATTAATTGGAAATAGCTGTCGCAAAACCAGTAGAAAATACTGGCGTGAATTTTTACCTTGCAACAAACTTTGGCGATGAACTTGGGTATCAAGCACTCCTTCAGGTTTCCTAGGTAACCTAATGACTCCATAGTTGTTAAACTAATTTTTTTCTTTCCCCTACATGACTGACAGTATTTTAGTTCAGTTGCAGTAATTATCTGTCCTCGAGATGCGGTCTTAATATTACTTCTTAGTAGTGCTGTGTCGTATCGACCTACCTTCCACACACCGATGTTAACATTAACCATAACAATCCCTTTATGCTTTTTCTTACTCACCAAAATCACTAGTAATTTCCCTTGGATTTATACTCTGCTGATTTTTAATTATTGAAAAAGTTTCTGATCTGATTTTTAATGTCCAAACCAGCTACTAAATAGTTTCAACATTTTCATATTTTCAATAACATCTTTCTCGATTTTAACAATACTCCCCTCCCAAATTAATTAGTGCATAGACAAAAAATTCTATGTTCCTGATAAACTTTTCCCCTGTTTTAGCCCTATTTTTTGTTGCAATAATTTCTTGTTTAATAATTCATTTGTTCTCAAGGTCCTGCTACATCTTTTCAATGTCTATCTTTATTTTCCTTTTGTGGTATGCACATATCGTATTTATACTTTTGAAGAAATATTTCTTCTATTATTTTTACTATCAGTTTGGAATTTCATCTTTTTCTCCGCTGTAATTATTTTCTCCTTCGAATTTTTGAACAATTGCCTAAATTACCAGTTTATTCAGGTGATCCACGCATTTTATAATTATTTCATTTAATTGCGACTGAGTGTGCGTTCTGGTGGCAATTTCCCTATACATCAATTTTCCCTTTTCTTATTAACTTATTCCTGATATTTTTAATATAATTTACCTACCCACATACTTTACTAACTTTAATTTTAAATTCTTCCAGTGACACTGCTAAATTATTCTGAACTTTTCTATGTAATTCATTTCAGTCACTTACTTCCTTACCCACAAAAGAAATTTTCCCCCACTTAGAAACGAGTCTTGATATCTGTGGCAAATCAATAATCGGGACCACGTACGCACGCGTAGCGGAGAAACTGCCCTGAAATCGAGTACCAGCTTGTGGTCGTAGTCATCTTCTCCCTTCCATGCATTACTTTTAATTCTTCTGCCCATTTCCCAAGTCATCACTCCCAGTAGTCTCTACACTTTTCTCCTTTCTCACAATGAATGTTCTTGCCATCTTCCTTGGTCAAGTTCTTCTGCCACTTAAGTACTCACGTAGATATCACCAGGCATTGTTAGGAATTCACTGAAGATGTATTTCCCTTTCTTATCTGCTGTAGCACATGTGAAAATCTTACCTCTTTCACTAAGATGGTTTCAGATCTTAGACTAATTGTATTACATTTCCTTCTCGTTTTATATAAAGTACCTTCAATGTCCATCTTCTCTCTGCCTGCATTCACTTTCTTCATAAGTTCTTATCTTTCTCATTGCCGCCTGTGCTACAATAAACAAGGGTAACCGTAATATTTTCGCTCTTATTTACACAAAAATTTATTGGTGTGTTAAACGTTTTTTTTATGTAAATACCAGCGTTCTTTTGTTGTTGTTACAAACTAGTTTGAACCCTCTTCAACAACCCCACTTTTGTTTCTGTGGCGCACTCCAGAACCCTCAAGGTAACCTCGTTGCCCAGCACTGTTTTTTGACCATTTGCAAATCTCCGAAGCTTTCCGTTGTGTGTATATATCCACCTAGACACTAATACCTGCAATTTTTTCCGTTACTCCCAAACAGTTAACTAAGTGGTCTTCCATTAGCCATAAAATTTCTTATCAGCATAATTAATGCTTCACTACAGTCAGCAGAATATTTTTATCTGTAATCAAGGACTGTTATTCTACGATTATCTTGTCACGAGTAATCTATAATGAAAAATACAGTCCTAACGCTTTCATGAATTTGTTTTCTCAGCTAATAAACCCTCCCCTTTGTTTTCGGGTCTTGCAGAGTGTAATTCCAGCTACAAGCTGCCCTCATAGCAGACACTGCGTCTCACGCGAGCAGCTTCTCTGCAACCAGGTGTCGCTATCTCGACTCCGATCAGAACGACAAAGGACCTGTCTTGATTACTCTCTGATACGTTATGTCTTTCTCACCAACTCTCTTACATAACTCATTTTCTATTCTATAATCCACATCATGAGTGATACTGTTTCTCTTAAAACTGTTACTTATTGTGTTGTAAATAGCGTCGTGGCTAGGTTAAGAAGGACCCTGGAGCAATTAACCCTTTGACTGCTGTAGACGCGTTAACGCGCGTGGCTACTACTGCGCCCAGGTGCTCCACACGTGTATACACGCGCCGCCTTGCCACTCTGTCTGTGCTACAGACGTGTATACACGCGCCGCCTCGCCGCCCTGTCTGTGCTCCAGACGTTTTAACACGCTAGCCTCTTAGCGGCTTGGATATGAAGCCATATTTCCACCCAGGGTGGTTAGTTGTTTTCCTCATTCGGCCCTTGAGCATTGGCAGCTGCGATCTAATTTGTGTTGCTCTTTTCCTTTTAGTTTTCGCTGAGAAAATGGCATACAGTCATTATTTTTTTTAACTGCTTAACGTCTCTTAACAGCGAGGTCTTTAGAGATAGTAAAGAATGGGGGGCAAGGAATGGGAAGAAATTCGGCTATGGCCTATTGAAGGAAGCATCCCGGCATTCACCTGGAGTGATTTGGGGAAACAATGGAAAACCCAAATCTGGATGCCTGGACGGGGATTCGAACCATCGTCCTCCCGAATACGCCGTCGTGTTTGTACCGCGGAAGAAATCATGGAGATTCTTACTAGAAGCGACAGTGAATATGATCACTTTGATATGGATGACAGTGATAACCCTTCGACAGGATCTCGATGTAATTTTCCTAAGCTGTGTACATCAGCTAGTGGAAAATGACCATTTTTCAGAGTATGAACCTACAGATTGTGCGAGCGAAATGTGTGGAAAAAGAGAATGCTTTAGTGACGCGTTTGACAGCATGTGCTTGTCGATTAAGCAGCAGGACACAAGTGTGGATTACGTTAACATTCCAGCAGTTTGTCATTTTTCCTGATATTTCTAACGGAATATCATATGATATCTATTGCTGATGAGACCAACAGATACGCGAGAATCAATTCACACTATATTTTCATTATGAAGTGGTTTAAAAAGTTCTTTTTTCACATTCTCGAACACTGCATTTTAAATGCCAGTTGCAGAGTTTCGTCTGTTGCATCCATAAATCTAAATTTCGTGAGGTATTTTTCAGGATTTCCTGACACCCCCCCCCCCCCCGTCTTGTAAGATCAGGTCCGTGAGACGCCACCCTCCCCCCCCCCTAGAAATCACCCTCGCAACTTTTTGAGACCTTTTTCCAAATTTCATTCATATTGCAAATTCAAAGGAGAGCACGCCAATGCGTAAATGCTCTGTATGTTCGATACAGAAAGTGTGTCGAGAAACCAATGCAGAACATGTAATGTATCACTGTGTGTTGTACCATTTTTCAAGGCTTATCACACAAAAAGAATTACTAACCATGGTTAACTGCAGAGTAATAATTATATTACATTTATACGCCACTGAAACTAAACGAAATACAAAAAAAAAAAAAAAAAAAAAAAAAAAAAAAAAAAAAAAAATTAACCCGGGTCAAAAAGAAGGCTGGAAAATTTGTGCAGAATTTGTGAAAGGTATTCGAAAAGGTTCTCTCCAGATATATTACTACGCTCACAAACTAAAAACATTTCTGTTGCTGTAATATCTATTTAGTATATGAAGTACCGGCATGTTTGATTATGCAGACATTCACTTTTAGAGGAGCTTTAAACTGAAAAACTTTAGATGTTATATTAACTGTATTTATTTTGTATCTGCGGTTTCAAATCGCAGAGCGACAGCAGAAGAACGCCACACACAATGCTCCAGACGTATTCTGTACACAGCGGTCCGGTATAACGCGGCATTCCAGCGCAGGTAAACAGCTTAGGCGTAAACAAAGCCGCACTCAGCGAGGGCTCGGCCGGCCGAACCGTAGCAGTTAAAGGGTTAAAAAAAATATTTTTAGCCCTCAGCACAGATTGGTGGCCCTTTTTTTTTTTAAGCAGTACCAAGTCTTGTGAAATTTGGTAGCAGGCTCCCTGAGCGGTAGGGCAGCTGAGTTGAGCTTACCGTGGGCCCCATGAGCTGCACGGGGGGTCCCTAAGCTGCGCTTGGGATCGCCTAAGCTTAGCTTGGGGCCCCCTAATCTGGCACCCCCTAATCTGGCACCCCCTAATCTGGGGGCCCCTTAGTTTAAAAGTTACTCATATGACTGCAAACTTCTACTGTGATTTCTTTTATATGAAAAGTAATCACACTAAGTTTAAACATACTTATGACCTGGTAGCCTGTATTTAATTAATACCTTAGGCGAGTTTCTATATCGTATCCGTGAGCACTAATCAGTAAAAAAATCTTTATCCTCATTGTTTTTTAATAGGTAATCACAAAATAGTGCGAAATATTTATGTAAAATAATAATAACAGGAGGCTCATTGGACATACCATTGGGCACGATGAAAAAAAAAAAATACATACATGTGCATGAAAAACGTTATTTTTCAAGTGGAAAGAAGACTAGAGTTCCCAAAATATAATTTCTTGGGTGTAAGTTTTTTCACCTTTTAAAAAATAAAAAATTGACTGGTAATATAAATAATTACCATTGATGATGGGGTCAGGACTGTGTCATTTTTAGATTAGGGGCTGCTGGTGAAGGGACAAAAATAGATTATCAAAGTGACACTTATTGCAGATTCACGATGGGAAAAGTAACACATGTTAAAGAAATAGATGAAGTGGCTGAAACAATAACTGACTAAGGTAAAACTGGGAAAGAGGAAATAAATTCTGAAAATTTAAAGCCAGTAGTAAGGGTGTTAATGGCAAACTGTAGAAGTATAATGAACAAAGTAATCGATTTTGCAAATCTAATAGAGATACATGAATCACAAGTAATAATTGGGATAGAGAGATGGTTAAAAGAAGAAGTACTAGACAGTGAGGTTTTTCCTAATGGTTACAGAGTGTACCGCAGAGATAGAGGAGCAATTGGTGGGGAAATTTTCATACTAGTTAGCAAAAACTACCACAGTTCACTGGCGTTCATAGATCAAGACCATGAGTTACTTGGGGTAGATTTCTGAGGTAATAAAAAAGAAAAAATCAGAGTGTTGGCTGCTTACCACAGTGGAAGAATGACAGAGGAAGATGAGGCTCTTGGGGAGAAATTAAATTCATACTTAGATTTCAGATGTGAGAATTGAATGATCATCATTGGGGGGATTTAAATTTACCGGGTATAAACTGGGAAAGAAATAATATAAATAACTGAAGGGAACAAATATTTGCAAATATCTTAATACAGGAAGCAGGATTTACACAACTGGTTGAGCAAAACACAAGGGAACAAATTATTTTGGATATATTTCTAATTAAGCCCGATGAAAACCTTGTGGAGTGTCAAGTAACCGAAGGAATATGTGATCATGACGCAGTTCTAATGGATATTAGATGATTCAGTAAACCAGCAGCAAAAATTGAAATGGGAAAATAGCTACAATCATAAAAAGGCACAGGTTTATATATTTGAAGAGATATGTCAGTGACCAATTCAGCAAATGGAAGGAAGGCACACGGTAGAGTCAAGGTGGGAAGAGTTCAAGGAGATAATAACAATGGTGGAAGAAAAATTTATTCCAAGGCAGAAAATAAAGAGAAGTATAGAAACTATGTACTATAATAGGAAAGCGAGAAGGTTAAAGAGGTTGGTAAGAAGAGAACATAAAAGAGTTAAGAGACAACAAGGGTGTAGGGAATATTTAAAACCACTAAACAAGGACTTGCTGTAATAACAGCAAAGTAAGTAGCTAAAGATGGGTTTATGAAGAGTATTGTCAGTGTAGGAGGACCTCTGACTGATGCATCTAGAAATTTCTAGTATTTTAAGTAACTGGTTTATTGAAAGCATTAGCGACAATGAATCAGAAACGGGAGGGTTTAATTTGGAGAACGAGCTCAGTAACCAATTAGAAAGGATGATAGTGCAAAATTTGAAATTCATCCTAAGGAAATCAGATAGGAAATAAAAAAGCTGAAGAAACATTTAGGGCCTATAATAATACAACAGATATCTTAAAGATAGCCGGATGTAACATTGTACCTTATCTTGAAACATTACTTAAATTGAGTCTGGATACTTGCTACTTACCACAGGACTGGAAAAGTGCAATAGTAGTACCGGTACATAAAGGACTGGTGAGAAATAGAGTTGAGAATTTCAGGCCAATCAGTTTGACATCTGTGGTAAATAAATTAATGGAATGATTGATATGCAACCACAGCCTGCTTTTCAAGCAGGTAATATGGGTTCAGTCAAGGAATTTCATGTGAATCTCAGTTGGTTGGATATACACAAGATATTTCTGATGAAATGGGACAAGGGAGGCCAAATTGATAGTGTAGCACTAGATCTTTCAAAGGCGTTTGAAGCCATAAAATGGTAGTAAATAAGGTAAAAACCATGGGAGCGGATGAGAAAGTGATTTGTTGGGTACAAGAATTCTTAAATGATAGAAAACAGAAAGTTAGGGTAGGAAATGTGGTATGAAAAGAAATGGTAGTAAAAATGGGTGTGCCACAGGGTAGCGTATTGGGACCATTGCTATTCATTATTCTAATGAATAATTGTGTTGATTGTTTACTATCAGAAATTAGATTGTTTGCAGATGATATAGTGCTATATAAAAGAATCATAACGATAGAGGATTTTAAACAGTTGCAGGGTGATCTGGACAGGATATCGAATTGGGTTGGTAAACATGGGATGAAGATTAATGCAAAGAAGAGTCAGCCTATTAACTAAACAAATAAAAAACTAAAGGTTGATTATGATTATAAGGTGGGGAATGAGTTGCTTACTGATGACTTGAAATTTAAATATCCAAGCGTTACATTTTATAACAAGCTTAACTGGAGAGGAAAAATTGGACAGGTGGTAGGAAAAGGTTTCAAAATTCTGCACTTGTTGGAGAGGGTGATGAAGAGATGTACGAGAGAAGTTAAGGCGAATATGGTAGTGTAGTATGGGATCGACATTTTGAGTATCAAATACAGGAGTTGGAGAGGGTGCAAAAAAGGGCTGCTAGATTTGTTTCTGGAAATTATTGTGGAATGCAATCAGTGACAGATATGATAAAAGAGTTGGAATGGGACTCATTGGAAGACAGAAGGAGGGTGAATAGAATAATGGGAGTGTACAGTGCGCATACTGGCGATGAGGCATGGAAATATATTGGAGTGGGAATGAAAAGTAGTGTATGGAAGGGAAAAGATGACTCTGACCACAAGCTGGCATTTCTTTTTAGGCACAAGGGTGTGGGAAGATTCTCTTTTTTATGATGAATAAGTTACCGTAAACGTTGAAACGATTTAAAGTTAAAATTTTTTAGAGGGCAATTGTAAGTGGGTGCAGGAAAGCTGGAAGATTGGTTTGTACGGATATTGCCACCGTAGCATGTGCCCCCTTGCAAATAAATTAAATTAAACTTTTTCCCAAATTGAATTATCGAGGCACTTTCTAAAACAAGTAACTGACTCATCATTTATTACAAGCTGAAGTTTAAAAATATTACTCTTAGAGCTAGTTCCTATTAAAGTGTTAATGGTTAATAACTGGGCATCGTCATCCGAGAGTCCATTGATTGATGACTTGTTGATGTAACTAAATTTTGAGGACCAAGGAAAACATTGTTTACAGCTGTGTGACTGGTGTTCATTATTGTAGTTGGAAAATTAACTACCTAAGTTAAATTCAATGAACAGATTAATGATTCTAACACGACTTTACAGGGTAATTTATTTAGAAAATCTACATTAAAATCACCACAACAATCATGATATGTCTGGCATTTGCTCATGACAAGGCAATACTCAGCAAAATTAGGTAGGAAGAAAAAGACGCATTGGAACGGTTACATCAAATAGCCGCCAAAATAGGGCTACAAATTTGGTATGAAAAACGCAGTACATGGAGAAACAAAACAACAACGTTAAACAATATACACAAAACTTGGAAACATAAAAAGAGTCGAGGAATTCAAATAACTACGGGAATACATACAAGTAGAAGGATCTAAAAAGATATCAAATGCGGAAAGATCAGAAAAACTTCAGAAGGCATACAGACTCTCATGGTTATATTATATCAAAAGAAATATATCAAGGCAGGTGAAACTCAGACATTGCAATACAGCGGTGCACCAGAAGAATTTCATGAATCAGAAACAACCACGATTGAGACTTCGGGCATCTCGGATGCTAAAAAACTTGAGCGCAAAACCCTTAGAAATAATTTTGGAGCAATATATAAAGGCGCCATATGGATGAAAAGACCAACGAAAGGTCAATACGAAATAAAATAGATTGACAGATATGATCAGAAGACGCAGATTACAATTCTATGGACATTTACAGCGAATGAACAGCACTAGACTCACGAAGAGGATCTTTGATCGACCCGGGATGCCAGGGGGGTGCAAGTGCACCCCCTTGCACCCCCCTCCCGGCGCCCATGCACTCGGGGAAATCGATTGGTTCCAGGTAATAGAAGAGGACTTGAGACATGCAGGGATCAGCAAGGATATGATACGGCAAAGGGGATAATTCATGAACAAAATTATGAACACAAAATTTTAAATACAGAAGAAAACAGGAACAAACTGGACTGAAAAAAGGAAACAGGAACAGAGTGATCGTACGAAGAGGCTTTGGGAAGAGAAGAGAAATAAGACAAATACAAACAAAAACTGAATAATCATCAATAATTTGAGTATAAACAGTGTCCTCAAGACCATTAATGATTAATAATAATAATATAGGCCGGGTTTGTCATAATTCCTAATGATGTGTTCTGGGTACTGTTCCACGTATTAGAAGACACTCTGGCTGCTGACTACTTCCACACTGCACAGTTCCATGAGAGAGGTAGGAGCGGACACAACCACAATAAATAAAGAGTAGGGCATCAGTTGTTACAGTGCGCCATTAAGCCACCTAATCGCCTCATGGAATGTTCAGAGGAACAATAAAGATGGCGAAAGTCTTTTCTAGAGTGTTAACAATATTTCAAACAATATAATTCTAGAAAACAATTAAAATTCATTAACGATTTAAATCACCGAATGAGAGGCCACAGGAAAGATTAAATGCAGTATCAAAAGTACGGACAGTGTGGTAGTTGTGTGCAGATGGAATAATGTTTTACTATAGGATGGGAAAGGCACCAGCGGCAGGGTGATGTCTAGCTGGGTAGGTCAACATGGGATGAAGATAAGTGCAAAGAAGAGTCAGCTTATTAGATGCAGAGATAAATAACTAAATGTTTATTATGAATATATGCAGCGGAACGAATTGCTTCTTGAAGAGTTGAAGAGTAAATATCTTGGCATTGAATTTGATCATAAGCTAAAGTGGAAAACATGCATTTAGCAGATGGTAGAAAAGATTTTTCATAATCCTTGACTTTCTGGAGAGGGTGATGAAGGGGTGTCGCATAGAATTGTAGGAACAGGGATTCAAAACCTTTGTCAGACCCTACTTGAATGTATTAGTGTAGTAATGGACCAAGTTTATGGGAATCATACACAGAAGTTTGAGGCAATGCTAACGAAAGCAGAGGTACTTATTAGTGAACATTAACGCAGAAAAAATCAGTAACTGGTACTATAAAGGAGATGGATTGTGATTCGTTGAATTTATTGACATGTTTGACGATTTTTTCAATAATGAATTGTCCATCCTTTTTGTGTTTTTGTTTAATAGTTCTTGAATATTTTTTTTTAATATTCGACTTTTGTGTATGTTTTTCCTCAGATATATATGTCATAAATGATTCTGCTTTTCGATTTTGTTTCCAGGGTGGTGCATCAACTTTTCAACAAGAAATTCTTTCATCGCCTTATACTCGTAATAATTCTTTAGTTTTTTATTTTTGTATATAATCAGCTTACTCTTCTTTGCATTTATGTTCATTCCATGTTTACCAACCCAACTAGATATCCAAGCCAGATCACCCTGCAGCTGTTTACAGTTTTTTACCATTTTGATCCTTTTATAAAGCATTATTTCATCCGCAAACAATCTAATTTCTGATAGTAAACAATCAATACAATTAGTCATTAGTATAATTAATAGCAATGGTCCCAATACATTATCCTGTGACACTCCTATATTTTTACTTCTACTTCTTTTGATATGGTACTGCATTTCCTACCCTAAATTTTCTGTTTTCTACTTTTATAAATTCTTCTTCCCGGTAAATTACTTTCTCATCCACTCCAATAGTTTTTACCTTATTTAATACCATTTTATGGCTCACTCAGTCAAAAGCCTTTTAAAGATCTAGCGCCGCTCTATCAATTTGGTCTCCCTTGTCCCATTTCATCAGAAATATCTTGTATATATCCCACCAACTGATAACCACATGAATATCTTTTCCTAAAGCAATGTTGCGTACTTGAAAACCACTTACTCTCCTCAAATATATTTCTGATGTGGTTGCATATCAATCTCTCCATTAATTCACCTATCACTGATGTCAAGCTTATTGGACTATTATTTTCTCATCACTCCTTTATGTACCGACACCACTATAGCACTTTTCCAGTCCTGTGGTAAGCAGCAAATATCCATACTCAATTTAACACATTGCACGCTACCGGCAATATGAAGAGTCCTCTCAGTGACTAACTGTGAATGCAAACCCGCATAACGCGGACGTCTCCAGACGCCCGCCGTCACGCTGTTGACCATCTTACCCGAGACGGCAGATGATTTTAATTTCCTGTCCTTTTATGCTGTTTATTTTACTCTTAATATAAAATAAAATATAATAAATAAGAGTTTAGGGGAAAAAATAATTCGGTAATTATCGTGTAAATTGAGTGTATTAAATAAAAAACGTGTGAATCATATAGAATTACATAAATAATAATTATTTATATATATTCAAATGTAGTATCGTCACAAAAAATTCAATTATTAAGTCTTGGGAAATATAAATTGATATAATAGGTTGTAAATAAAATTAAAAATATAAAATTAATTTTAATATCTCGATCAAAAGACTTACCTTAAAATTCTTCTATTTATCAAGTAGATGGGAGAGGTTAATGAATAGAATAATATTTTGCACCTGAAAAAAACACCAAGTTTGAAAAATTATTAAAAATCACCAGTAGCCCGATCTGAAAATGGTCTTCACTCGGTAAAAGGTAAGACTTTAATAAATGGCTGAGAGAAAGGGCGAGCTAGTAGGCGAGGTACTTGAATCATCAACCTTCTTTACAATCCAATAGGGAAAGGATGACTCAAGCCGTCCACCCTGACTGGGAAGCTACCTAGCGGACGGCCGAAGACGTCCTCAGCACTGAACGTGTTAAATAATGTTTCCAGATAAGGCACAATGTCCCACCCTACTATCTTTAAGGAATATCTTTGAGTAATATCATCCAGACCTGCCTCTTTAGGCTTTTTTAGATTCTTCATGATATCCTCAGGATGAATTTCAAATTTTTTGATCTGTTCATTTCTAAATATGGTGTTAAGCTCGTTTTCCGAGTAAGACCCTCCCGTTTCTAATTCATTGACCCTAATGATCTCACTAAATCAGTTACATAAAATCTGTGCCTTTTTCAAATTCTTCATAACTTCTTATCCATCCTCATCTATAAGCGTCCTCAACACCCTCCCATCCCCTCAGTTTTCTAACATAGCCATAGAAATTTCTAGAAGCCTCAGTCAATGGTCCCCCTACACTGACAATACTCTTAATAAACCCAACTTAGCCACCTTCTTAGCTATTATTATGCCCTTGTTTAGTTGTTTTAAATATTCTCTATTACCCTGCTGTTTCTTAACCCTGTTATGTTGTCTTCTTACCAACCTCTTTAGAATAGAATAGAATTTTATTTGATCCATGAAGTCATAATTTATGACATGGCACAAGTCATGAGTAATTAAAATATGTATAACAATATAAGTTTTTCACACAATACAATATATCATTATTATAATTACCGTATCATAATTAAAATTGCACAGTCAATACAAGCAATATATGAAATATATCTGTTCAACTGAAGTAAAATAAATATTTTGATGTTTTATAAGTTACAATACCAAATAATTCAATCTTGTTTGTTCATTTCTCGATGGTTCATATTTCCATTGACACTATAGAAGCTATTAACTAATTTAATAAAATTCAGTTTATATTTAAAATTATTTAAATTACATATTCGTTTTATGTCTTCACGAAGAGAGTTGTACAGAAATTTAGGTTGGTAGTGTACACTATTTTCGTATTGAGCTTTCATGTGTCATTCTATATGAAAATTGTCCCTATACCTTGTTTTATATTTACTTGTTTCCCTATTTAGCACTGCATATTCCTGATGTGATTTCAGGAAGCAGATACACTCAAATAAATGTGTAGATGGTATAGTAAATATTTTTATACCTTTAAAAATTTCCTGGCAGGATTCTCTATGTTTCATACTTTTCATGATTCTTATAGCTTTTGCAGTGTGAATGCCTGGTTTGCATGTGTTGAATTTCCCCAAAATAATTATACCATATCTTAATAAGCTATGCATATATGAGTAGTAGGCACACAACATTTTTTAAAAGAGCAGCATTCTTTAAGTATTTTTAAAATATAACAATATTTGCTTAACTTCTAATTCAGTGACTCGATATGTTTTTCCTTCCTTAAATGTTCATTCAACCATATTCCTTAAAATTTTAGGTCATGTATATGTTTTATATAGGCACCTTCTATCTTCACCAAATTAATACTGTTATTTTTGTTCATTATATGAGTGAAATTAATCCATACTGTCTTTTCATTATTTACAATCAAGCAATAATCGTGGAACCATTTTTCACTTCTTTTGTTCTTGCAGTATTTTTGTGTTGTATTAGGTCAACATCATCCTGCCCCTTTATAAAAATATTAGTGTTGTCTGCAAAAACAATACCTCATCTGCTGATAAAGATTCCTGTTGTTAATGTTGTTAGGGGCAGCTCCTTTTTTCAGATTAGGATCATGTATTAGGCAGAGAGTTTTAAAAGAATTAGTTTAAACAATAATGAGTTTTCAGATACCAAAATTAAAAATTGTGGAGGGATTAATTTATTACATGAGAATATCAGAGGGTTAGCAACCAAAGCGGATGAATTGCTAGTCCACATAAATGAATA
>JARYHS010006851.1:2195961-2222961 GCA_031002005.1 Vandiemenella viatica
CCTTCTTCGAAGAGCGACGGGTACCATTGCATCTCTAGCCTGCACGTTCACCGACATGTCGCCCATCGAACATGTCTGGGATATGGTTGGTCCGCACCTGGCGCATCACGGTCCTCCAGTGTCTAGTGTCACGGATTTATGGGTCGGATACAACTGCGTAGGAGGGAAATCCCTCAGGAACGTATTCAGAACCTTATTGATTCAATGCTACGGCGTATACCAGCTATAATTGCAGCGCATGGTGGCCACACGACACACTGGATAGTAGGCTCAAAAGACATGTACAGATTTGAAAAGGTAATCATTTGTTTCTTGTCACGTACCTAACCTGTGGTATTAAATTCATTGAATTCATGCGTTTAACGGCAGTGTATATATACTCCTATGACCCCGTTCCCACACTTCTCGGGATCAACATCCTTCCCAGGAAATGAAGGATTTTTTTTTGCTACATGCCCAATGTGTCCTGCTCAGTTGAATTTACTTTCCAGAGCTAGGCAAACCTTCAACTAGCAATTCTATCCACAACTTATAATCATAAACAACATTTACTTTTTTATCGTTGTATCTAATAAGCTGACTCTTCTTATTATTCATCTTATTCCGCGTTACCCTACCAGTTTAGGCACACTGTAGGATGTTAAAATCCAAACACCCTGTCGGAGTTCTGATAAATGAATGAAATTTCACCCTACATATCACCATACCAAGAGTATTAAATGATTAACAATGGTAAGTTTCGCATGTAATAATATGAGAACTACGGGGCTATTTACTTTGAAAAATTACTAAATAACAGCTGAACAGTATTGTGTAATATGACACTTTTATGTCCCGCAGTTCTTGTTGACCAAGTATGCTAAGATGAAGAGTGACGATCCTCCATACCAAAGAAAGAAAGGTTTGAAATTGGTGCAGCATATCGTGAAATCTCCCTAAGGATTGTACAGACTTGATACACTGTAGATGAAAGTAGGTTCTAATACTCCTGAAGCAGGCTCAGGTCCATTCAAATTTACTATAGCACGTGATTCCCGACAAACTGTGTGGGTGGCTGAATGCAGGCCAGATCCAAGCAGTGGTTACAGAAAGAGTCAACACCGGACGATTGTATACCGACTGCTTGTAGCTGGGTTACACTCTCTGAAGCCTATGCAATGTGTTCCATTAACATGGTTTCATATCCAGCATCGTCTAACCTAGTGTACGGCAAAATGCAAATGGACACGTGAGTGGCGTACATTTGTGTTTAGAAACGAGTCATGATATCTGTGGCAAATCAATAATCGGGAACACGTATGCACGCGTGGCGGAGAAACTGCCCACCCTACTGTGACTTCGGACCATCACACAGGTCCAGCCACGGGTGTCACGGTTTGGGAACAATCAGCTTCGACAGCAGGTCTGAGTTGGTTGTTGTTGAAGGCACAATGACAGCCCACCACTATGTGATTGTGATTCTCATCATGTCCAACATCCAAATCGCATCTTCCAATACTATGATGCCCGTCCTCATACTGCGGCCATCGCAACACAAGCCTTGCAAGGGGTTACGATCACAATTTGGGATTCATGATCCCCATATTTGTCCCCAATACAGCAGTTCTTGGTTGAAAGGAGCAGACACATTAGATCGCATGGTCACCAAACACAAATTGTGCAATAGAGGAAACACAGTTCTCTCACACTTCAGATTTAATTGATTAACAGTTATCAATTTTTTCATTTTTTTTTGTTTGGTTGCTTTATGTTTAATTGATTGGAAATAGCTGTCGCAAAACCACTAGAAAATACTGGCGTGAATTTTTACCTTGCAACAAACTTTGGCGATGAACTTGGGTATCAAGCACTCCTTCAAGCTTCCTAGGTAACCTAATGACTCCATAGTTCTTAACTAATTTTTTCTTTCCCCTACATGACTGATAGTATTTTAGCTCAGTTCCAGTAATTATCTGTCCTCGAGATGCGGTCTTAATATTACTTCTTAGTAGTGCTGTGTCGTATCGACCTACCTTCCACACACCGATGTTAACATAAACCATAACAATCCCTTTATGCTTTTCTTACTCACCAAAATCACTAGTAATTTCCCTTGGATTTATACTCTGCTGATTTTTAATTATTGAAAAATTTTCTGATCTGATTTTTAATGTCCAAACCAGCTGCTTAATAGTTTCAACATTTTCATATTTTCAATAACATCTTTCTCGATTTTAACAATTACTCCCCTCCCAAATTAATTAGTGCATAGACAAAAAATTCATGTTCGTGATAAACTTTTAGCCCTATTTTTTGTTGCTATAATTTCTTGTTTAATAAGTCATTTGTTCTCAAGGTCCTGCTACATCATTTCAATGTCTATCTTTATTTTCCTTTTGTGGTATGCACATATCGTATTTATACTTTTGAAGAAATATTTCTTCTATTATTTTTACTATCAGTTTGGAATTTCATCTTTTTCTCCGCTGTAATTATTTTCTCCTTCGAATTTTTGAACAATTGCCTAAATTACCAGTTTATTCGGGTGATCCACGCATTTTATAATTATTTCATTTAATTGCGACTGAATACGCGTTCTGGTGCAATTTCGCTATACATCAATTTTCCCTTTTCTTATTAACTTATTCATGATATTTTTAATATAATTTACCTACCCACATACTTTACTAACTTTAATTTTAAATTCTTCCAGTGACACTGCTAAATTATTCTGAACTTTTCTTGGTAAATCATTTCAGTCACTTACTTCCTTACCCACAAAAGTAATTTTCCCCCACTTCCTCATACTTGAAATCGAGTACCAGCTTGTGGTCGTAGTCATCTTCTCCCTTCCATGCATTACTTTTAATACTTCTGCCCATTTCCCAAGTCATCACCCCCAGTAGTCTCTACACTTTTCTCCTTTCTCACAATGAATGTTCTTGCCATCTTCCTTGGTCAAGTTCTTCTGCCACTTAAGTACTCACGTAGATATCACCAGGCATTGTTAGGAATTCACTGAAGATGTATTTCCCTTTCTTATCAGCTGTACCACATGTGTAAATCTTACCTCTTTCACTAAGATGGTTTCAGATCTTAGAGTAATTGTATTACATTTCCTTCTCGTTTTATATAAAGTACCTTCAATGTCCATCTTCTCTCTGCCTGCATTCACTTTCTTCAAAAGTTCTTATCTTTCTCATTGCCGCCTGTGCTACAATAAACAAAGGTAACCGTAATATTTTCGCTCTTATTTACACAAAAATTGGTGCTGTTAAACGTTTTTTATGTGGAATCCAGCGATCTTTTGTTGTTGTTACAAACTAGTTTGAACCCTCTTCAACAACCCCACTTCTGTGGCGCACTCCAGAACCCTCAAGGTAACCTCGTTGCCCAGCACTGTTTTTTGACCATTTGCAAATCTCCGAAGCTTTCCGTTGTCCACCTAGACACTAATACCTGCAATTTTTTCCGTTACTCCCAAACAGTTAACTAAGTGGTCTTCCCTTAGCCACAAAATTTCTTATCAGCAGAATTAATGCTTCACTACAGTCAGCAGAATATTTTTATCTGTAATCAAGGACTGTTATTCCACGATTATCCTGTCACCAGTAACCTATAATGAAAAAATACAGTCCTAACGCTTTCATAATGTTAAGTTGGTTTCTCAGCTAGTTAACATACCCCTTTGTTTTCGGGTCTTGCAGAGTGTAATTCTAGCTACAAGCTCAGCCATCATAGCAGACACTGCGTCTCACGCGAGCAGCTTCTCTGCAACCAGGTGTCGCTATCTCGACTCCGATCAGAACGACAAAGGACCTGTCTTGATTACTCTTTGATACGTTATGTCTTTCTCACCAACTCTCTTACATAACTCATTTTCTATTCTATAATCAACATCATGAGTGATACTGTTTGTCTTAAAACTGTTACTTATTGTGGTGTAAATAGCGTGGAGCCAAAAAAAAAAAATTTTTGGCCCTCAGGACAGATTGGCGGCCCTTTTTTTTTTTTTTTTTTTTTTAGCTGTACCATGTCTTGTGAAATTTGGTAACAGGCTCGCTGAGCGGTAGGGCAGCTGAGTTGAGCTTACCGTGGGCCGCATGAGCTGCACGGGGGGTCCTTATGCTGCGCTTAGGGTCGCCTAAGCTTAGCTTGGGGCCCTGTAATCTGGGACCCTAATTTTGGGGCCCCTTAGCTTGGAAGCCCTGGTGCATGGCACCGCCGATAGCTACGCACCTGACTGCAAACTTATACTGTGATCTCCTTTATATGAAGAGGAATCACACTAAGTTTAAACATTCTTAGGACCTGGTAGCATGTATTTAATTAATACCTTAGGCGAGTTTCTATATCGTATCCGTGAACACTAATCAGTAAAAAATCATATCCTCATGTTTTTTTAATAGGTAATCGTAAAATAGTGCGAAATATTTATGTAAAATAATAATAACAGGAGGCTCATTGGACATAACATTGGACACGAAGTAAAAAATAAAAATAAAAAAAAAAAAACATACATGTGTATGCAAAACGTTATTTTAGCAAGTGGAAACAAGACTAGAGTTCACACATATAATTTCGGGGGAAAGCTTATTCACCTTTTAAAAAAGTAAAAATTGACCCGTAGTATCAATAATTACCATCGATGATAGGGTCAGGACTGTGCCATTTTTAGATTAGAGGCTGCTGGTGAAGGGACAAAAATAGATTATCAAAGTGACACTGGTTGCAGATTCACGATGGGAAAAGTTCACAGATGTCAAAGAAATAGATGAAGTGGCTGAAACAATAACTGACTAAGGTAAAACTGGGAACAGAGGTAATAAATTCTGAAAATGTAAAGCCAGTAGTAAGGGTGTTAATGGCAAACTGTAGAAGCATAATGAACAAAGTAATCGAATTTGCAAACTTAATAGAGATACATGAACCACAAGTAATAATTGGGATAGAGGAGTTGTTAAAGAAGAAGTACTAGACAGTGAGGAATTTCCCTAATGGTTACAGAGTGTACCACAGAGATAGAGGAGCCAATTGGTGAAGGAGTTTTCATACTAGTTAGCAAAAACTACCACAGTTCACTGGCGTTCATAGATTAAGACCATGAGTTACTTGGGGTAGAGTTTCTGGGTAATAAAAAAGAAAAATCAGTAGTGTTGGCTGTTTACCGCAGTGGAAGAATGACAGAAGAAGATGAGGCTCTGGGGACAAATTAAATTCAATACTCAGATTTCAGAGGTGAGAATTGAATGATCATCATTGGGGGGATTTAAATTTACCGGTATAAACTGGGAAGGAAATAATATAAATAACTCAAGGGAACAAAGATTTGCAAATATCTTAATACGGGAAGGAGGATTTACACAAGTGGTTGAGCAAAACACTAGGGGGCAAATTATTTTGGATATATTTCTAATTAAGCCAGATGAAAACCTTGTGGGGTGTCAAGTAACCGAAGGATATGTGATCATGACGCAGTTCTAATGGATATTTGATGATTCAGTAAACAAGCAGCCAAAATTGAAAGGGAAAATAGCTACAATTATAAAAAGGCACAGGTTTCATATTTGAAGAGATATGTCAGGGAACAATTCAGCAAATGGAAGGAAGGCACACGGTAGAGTCAAGGTGGGAAAGAGTTCAAGGAGATAATAACAATGGGGGAAGAAAAATTTATTCCAAGGCAGAAAATAAAGAGAAGTATAGAAACTATGTACTAAAATAGGAAAGTGAGAAGGTTAAAGAGGTTGGTAAGAAGAGAACATAAAAGAGTTAAGAGACAGCAAGAGTGTAGGGAATATTTAAAACAACTAAACAAGGACTTAATAATAGCAAAGAAATTGGCTAAAGATGGGTTTATGAAGAGTAAGTGTCAGTGCAGGAGGACCACTGACTGATGCATCTAGAAATTTCTAGTATTTTAAGTAACTGGTTTATTGAAAGCAATAGCGACAATGAATCAGAAACGGGAGGGTCTAATTTGGAGAACGAGCTCAGTAACCAATTAGAAATGATGATAGTACAAAATTTGAAATTCATCCTAAGGAAATCATGAAGGAAATAAGAAAGCTGAAGAAACATTAGGGCCTATAATAATACTACAGATATCTTAAAGATAGCCGGAGGTAACATTGTACCTTTATCTTGAAATATTCATTTAAATTGAGTCTGGATACTTGCTACTTACCACAGGATTGGAAAAGTGCAATAGTAGTACCGGTACAAAAAGGAGGGGTGAGAAATAGAGTTGAGAATTTCAGGCCAATCAGTTTGACATCTGTGGTAGGTAAATTAATGGAATGATTGATATGCAACCACAGCCTGGTTTTCAAGCAGGTAATATGGGTTCAGTCAAGTATATTCCTGTGAATCTCAGTTGGTTGGATATACACAAGATATTTCTGATGAAATGGGTACAAGGGAGGCCAAATTGATAGTGTAGCACTAGATCTTTCAAAGGCGTTTGAAGCCATAAGATGGTAGTAAATAAGGTAAAAACCATTGGAGCGGATGAGAAAGTGATTTGCTGGGTACAAGAATTCTTAAAAGATAGAAAACAGAAAAGTTAGGGTAGGAAATGTGGTATGAAAAGAAATGGAAGTAAAAATGGGTGTGCCGCAGGGTAGCGTATTGGGACCATTAGCTATTCATTATTCTAATGAATAATTGTGTTGATTGTTTACTATCAGAAATTAGATTGTTTGCAGAGACATAATGCTATATAAAAGAATCAAAACGATAGAGGATTTTAAAACAGTTGCAGGGTGATCTGGACAGGATATCTAGTAGGGTTGATAAACATGGGATTGAAGATTATTGCAAAGAAGAGTCAGCTTATTAACTACACAAATAAAAAACTATGATTATGATTATAAAGTGGGGGAATGAATTGCTTGCTGATGACTTGAAATTTAAATATCCAAGCAGTTACATTTTATAACAAGCTTAACTGGAGAGGACAAATTGGACAGGTGATAGGAAAAAGGTATAAAAATTCTGCACTTGTTGGAGAGGTTGATGAAGAGATGTACGAGAGAAGTAAAGGCGAATATGGTCAGTGTAGTATGGGATCGACATTTTGAGTATTCAAATACAGGAGTTGGAGAGGGTGCAAAAAAGGGCTGCTAGATTTGTTTTCTGGAAATTATTGTGGAATGCAATCAGTGACAGATATGATAAAAGAGTTGGAATCGGACTCATTGGAAGACAGAAGGAGGGTGAATAGGAGTCATGGGAGTGTACAGTGCGCATACTGGCGATGAGGCATGGAAATATATTGGAGTGGAATGAAAAGTAGTGCATGGAAGGGAAAAGATGACTCTGATCCACAAGCTGGCATTTGATTTTAGGCACAAGGGTGTGGGAAGATTCTCTTTTTTTAGGTAAGGGTGTCAGGGATTGGAATGAGTTACCAAGGGAAATGATGAATAACTTACCGTAAACGTTGAAACGATTTAAAGTTAAAAATTTTATAGGGCAAATGTAAGTGGGTGCAGGAAAGGTGGAAGATTGGTTTGTAGGGAAATTGCCACCATGGAGCATGTGCCCCACTGCAAAGATACATGAATTAAATTAAACATGTTCCCAGTGTGAATTATCGAGGCACTTTCTAAAACAAGTAACTGACTCATCATTTATTACAAGCTGAAGTTTAAAAATATTATTCTTAGAGCTAGTTCCTATTAAAGTGTTAATGGTTAATAACTGGGCATCGTCATCCGAGAGTCCATTATGGATGACTGTGTTGATGTAACTGAATTTTGAGGACCAAGGAAAACATTGTTTACAGCTGTGTGACTGGTGTTCATTATTCTAGTTGGAAAATTAACTACCTAAGTTAAAATTGAATGAACAGATTAATGATTCTAAGCATGACTTTACAGGGTAATTTATTTAGAAAATCTACATTAAAATCACCACAACAATCATGGAGATGCCTGGCATTTGCTCATGACCTGGCAATACTCAGCAACATTAGGTAGGAAGAAAAAGACGCATTGGAATGGCTACATCAAATAGCCGCCAAAATAGGGCTACAAATTTGGATATGAAAAACGCAGTGCATGGAGAAACAAAACAACAACGTTAAACAATACACACAAAATTTGGAAACATAAAAAGAGTCGAGAAATTCAAATAACTGACGGGAATGCATACAAGTTAGAAGGATCTAAAAAGAATCAAATGAGGAAAAGATCAGAAAACTTCAGAAGGCATACAGACTCTCATGGTTATATTATAATCAAAAGAATATATCAAGGCAGGTGAAACTCAGACATTGCAATGCAGCGGTGCCACCAGAAGAATTTCATGAATCAGAAACAACCACGATTGAGACTTCAGGCATCTCGGAAGCTGAAAAATTTGAGCGCAAAACCCTTCAGAAATAATTTTGGAGCAGTATATAAAGGCGGCATATAGATGAAAAGACCAACGAAAGATCAATACGAAATACAAATAGATTGACAGATATGATCAGGAGACGCAGATTACAATTCTATGGACATTTATAGCGAATGAACTGCACTAGATTCACGAAGAGGATCTTTGATCTGGTAAATGTCTCACTTCGGGGAAATCGATTGGTTCCAAGAAATAGAAGAGGACTTGAGACATGCAGGGATCAGCATGGATATGATACGGCAAAGGGGATAATTCATGAACAAATTATGAACACAAAATTTTAAATAGAGAAGAAAACAGGAACAAACTGGACTGAAAAAAAGGAAACAGGAACACAGTGAGCGTATGAAGAGGCTTTTGGGAAGAGAAGAGAAAGAAGGACAAATACAAACAAAAACTGAATAATCATGAATAATTTGAGTATAAACAGTGTCCTCAAGAGCATTAATGATTAATAATAATAATATAGGCCAGGTTTGTCATAATTCCTAATAATGTGTTCTGGGTAATGTTCCACATATTAGAAGACACTCTGGCTGCTGACTTACTTCCACACTGGACAGTTCCATGAGAGAGGTAGGAGTGGACACAACCAGTAATAAATAAAGAGTAGGGCATCAGTTGCTTACAGTGCGCCATTAAGCCACCTAATCATAAAATTTAAAATTTCTTTTGTGACTTTATTTGATACTAGTTCAATATTCCTCTCATCATTTTTACATTATACTGTGTAATTACTACCAAGAATTTCATAAAATTACAAGAAGAGTTGATTTTTAAAGATATATAGTCAATGTCCTTAGGTTGAACTCAATTAATTCAACAATTAATTGCGATGTAGCGCAGGTCCCTGTGGAAGTTACCCTTCATCCAGGTACCACTTTTTTACTATCGTTTATTATTATTTTAAATGCTTTGCGTGTTAAATTCCGTCAGCCAACTACTTTCTTGTACGTAATTTTAATTTTAAATAGCTTCAGCGTTTTTGGCAAATTGTGCATAAAATCTAGTTTGAAATTTATTCTATTCTCAGACACACTTCACCCCAAAACAATCACCTCCTCTCTCCCCTCCATATGCCTGAAATTTAGTGACAACTCTTTCCTATGATAATATTTTCCTTTACATGCACTTCTCCTAATTCTTCCACCAATATCCCTCCAACCCCATCATCAATATACACTCCAAACACTCTCTTCGCCTAACTCCTTTCCTCCAATAACTCTCAATACACCGACTTTCTCGTAACAGCTACTGACTGGACATTCCTCTCACCCTACATCCCCCTGTATTTGATATCCATAATGTGGGGTCCCGAACTACACACACTAAATTCAGCAGCTTTTTACAGTCATCAAATACATTCTAATACAATACAATACATTCATTTTCGATTGGTCCCAATATAAGAGATTGGATCTGTAGGATATGGAAAGTTGTCAAATTGCATGTTAAAAAAAATTAATATATACACCAGAAGATTTACAGTCAGATCATACATGATACATTAATTATGTCAACTACATTTACAAAAACAATTGGCAATTTTTTGTAGACACGTTAAAATAAATTCTTTGACATAGTAGAAGGAATATTAATTAAAACTTCTTTCAATCAATATCATACCCATTCTGTCATCGGCAAATAACCAAACTGCTGACTGTAACACCATCAACACAATCATTCATTATAATGATGAAGAGCAATGGTCCTAATAGACTAGCCTGTGGCACTCTAATATTCGTTTAAATATCTTTTGAGACTGCACTTCCTACTCTAACATTTTGTTTCTTTCTTTTAATAATTCCTTTACCCATCAAGTCACTCTTTCATCCATGCCAATAGTTTTCAAATTAGATAAAAACAATTTTATGGTTCACCTTGTCAAATGAATTAGAAATATATGGTGCTACACTAGCAACTAGGCCTCCTTGTGCAATTCTTCTTAAATTACTTTCCATATGGTCCACCCTCTAAGATTCGAACTAAATATGTTCGCCTAAGACCATATTGTTGATTTGTAAAACAGTTTCCTTCCTCGCAGACATTGGTGATATATTGCATGTTATTCTCTGAATAATTTTTCCTATCACTGTTATTCAGACTGAACGACCTATAGTTTTCAAAACCTGCTTTATGAAACGGTGTTACTATTGTTCCTTGTCCAATCTTCTTGTAAGCAACAAGACTTCAGACTGATTCCAGAGTTTACATTAGACTGTTGGTAAACGAATTGTGCTTCACGCCACTTCAGTCGCTTCAAGCATTTATTAAATTTGCATTAATCTCACACTTCCTAGCTGCAAACTCTTTCTCGGGGCTGTGTCGTAGATTTTCTCTGTATGTTGCAACCGTTCAAAATCGTGCACATTAAGCGTGTACTTTGTGTTTTTCAAATTATCGTGGTTACGATCATGAAAACTTATCAAAATGTACGAATTTTATTTTTATTTTGAAAATATTATATTGCTTTAAACTAGCATCCGAAAAAATCCAAATATTTATGTTTAGTAATCTTATGAATGTTTGCAGGTTTTACTGTCATCCTGTGACTTATACTTTCACTGAATTCGCTTAATTCCTTGAACCTTATCAAACAACGTCGCCATCAAAAAACGCTTTGCGTGGATTTTATGTTTTATATTGTTGCAAATCTCCAGAAAAGAATACATAATACTTTATGAGACTTCGTTACCAAAGATATTAGATATTACTACCTTAAAACAAATGGATTAATACTCCTCTTAGTAATATTTGGAGCGAGCTTGCTCGGTACCGATTATCGCCTCATGGAATGTTCAGAGGAACAATAAAGATGGCGAAAGACTTTCTAGAGTGTTAACAATATTTCAAACAATATAATTATAGAAAACAATTAAAATTCATTAACGGTTTTAAAATCACCGAATGAGAGGCCACAGGAAAGAGTTAGTGCAGTAAATGCAGTATCAAAAGTACGGACAGTGTGGCAGTTGTGTGCAGATGGAATAATGTTTTACCTATAGGATGGGGAAAGGCGTCAGCGGCAGGGTGATGTCTAGCTGGGTAGGTCAACATGGGATGAAGATAAGTGCAAAAAACAGTCAGCTTATTAGATGCAGAGATAAATAACTAAATGTTTATTATGAATATATATATGCAGCAGAACGAATTGCTTCTTGAAGAGTTGAAGAGTAAATATCTTGGCATTAAATTTGATCATAAGCTAAAGTGGTAAACATGCATTTAGCAGATGGTAGAAAAGATTTTTCATAATCCTTGACTTTCTGGAGAGGGTGACGAGGGAGTGTCGCAGAGAATTGTAGGAACAGGGATTCAAAAACCTTTGTCAGACCCTACTTGAATGTGTTAGTGTAGTTTAGGACCAAGATTTTTGGGCATCATACACAGAATTTGGAGGCAATGCAAACGGAAGCAGAGAGGTACTTATTAGTGAACATTACGCAGAAAAATCAGTAACTTATACGAATCAAGGAGATGGATTGGGATTCGGTGTAGGATAGGAGGTGGTAGTGTACGAGGCGCATACTGGCGATGAGGAGCTGAGCGCAGTGGCATGGAAATACACCTCAAGCCGCCACTCCATACCAGGCGCAAGGGAGTGAATAGGTCAGGAAGGCACTCCATACCAGGCGCAAGGGAGTGCGCAAGGTCAGGAAGGCACTCCTCCCCTCTTCACACCGTGCTGCCCTTCTTCGTTCTTCTTTATCCTAAGACTTCCGTCTCCTATTTTTTTTTTTTTTTGTTTTTCCGCTGCCTTTGGGGCTTGTTGTGAAGTCCCGCTATATATTAAATAGCAATAACTTCCTTTTTAAGTTTGGTGGGTTTTGTGATGCTCAATTTTGTTTTTTCGCTTAAGGGGAAAAACCAGGCTTTGAACTTCGATGAAGTTCTTATTTGGAACCCCTTCTGTTCTTTAAATAGTTGGTTGCGTTGCCCTCCATTATGTATACTAAGTGGTACTCTGTATTTATGCCATCGTTTAGGTGCGTAAGTTCCTACATTTTTGTACCGATTCTTTTAAGTTTCTAATTGTTCGATTCTCTTAATGAGGGGTTCTGTTTTGTTGACTATTGCAACTTTTTATGGGCAAAATGGATGTGGCTTCATGTAGTTCTGTGATTCTGGTGCTGTAGGGAGCATTAAGTATTGCTCATAGAAATTTGTTTTGCAGTCGTTGGAATATGTAAAACATTGGTGTTAGATGCCATGCCCCATACTTCGCATCCATATAGTAGAGTTGGAATGACAATGGATTTGTAAATTCTCAGTTTGGTTGCTTTTCATGATTGGGTACAGGTTTAAGAAGACTTGCTAGTCCTTTTCCTCTTTTGATCTAAGTTGTGTTGCCGGAATGAAAGCTATTGTCAAGTATTATCCAGAGATACTTATATGTAGCGTTCCATTTGATGGGTTTGTCCATGAAGGCAAGGTTTTGTGTAGTATCGGCTCTTTTTTTGTAAAGTACACTGGCTGTGCACTTCTCAGCATTTATTTTTATTTTATTGCGTCTACTCCATGTGGCGATGTCGTCTATATGCCTTCTGTAGCCTTCTATATTTAGGTCGTGCTTATTGCCGTTGGTATACAGCATGGTGTCGTCGGCATACTGACCGAGTTGAACATGTTCACCAGAAGGCATGTCGTTGACGTATATATTATATAAAGAGGTGACAAAACAGCTCCTTGAGGGACTCCTGTTTCTATGTTGTATATTGCAGAGCGTTTTCCCGTCTACGGAGACATAAATCTGCGTCCTGTTAAGTAGCTTACCAATCAGCTTTACCAGGCTATGCTTTAACGTTGTTTGAGTTCGCAGTTTGACGATTAGGTTCGGAATCCATACTTTATTCAAACGCTTTTCAACGTCAAGAAAGACAGCAGCCGTTGATTTTGCTCTATGTGAATCCGTGCGCGATATTTCTACGAACCGTAGCAGCTGACATGTTGTGGATGCTTGGTTGAAATCCATATTGTTCTGGTCGGATAATTTTGTCTCTTTCAAGGTTTTGTTCATCTCGTGAGTTTTTCAAATATTTTTGATACGGAAGATAGGAGGCTGATGGGTCTGTAGCTACCTGGTAGTGTTGGTTTTTTCCTCTTTTTGGAATTGCGATCACTTGGGCCAGTTCCCACCGTTCAGGAAATTACCAGTTAACCAGGCATGCCTTAAAAATCCTGGTCATGAGTACTAGGTAAGTTTTTGAGGTGCAGGTTGTTGATGTTGTCAGGCCCTGAGGATTTGTAGGCGTTCAGTTTTTGTATTGCTTTCTTTACTTCTCGAGGTGTGATAGATCTGGGATTCTTCTACTTGTTGATTCCATTATTTCTCTGGCGGCTTCTTCTATTATCGCAGTTTCTTCTATTTCTTGGGCGGTTTGTTCCGTGGCTGGTGCGAATAGTGGGTGGCAAAGTTTTCTGGAAGTACTTTGGCTCTGGCAAGAGGGGAGAAGCATGGTCACCTGGTCCAGTTATAGAATGTTTTGGTTGTTTGGGTTGTCTAATAGCTCGGATTAAATTCCAGGCGTCTCTATTCTTTAACGTAAGAGTTGTCATCCTCCCATTGTTCAGTCCTCCTCTCTTTTAGTCTATTCGTCAGCTGTCGAGAGAGTCGTTGATATTCCCTCCGGTCTCTAGGATCCCTGTAGCGTTGCCACTGTTTTCTGTGATGATACTTTAGTTGGCGAATATCTTCGAGGATAGGTGGCAGTCTGTCGTAATTTAAGCTGTAGGTGACACTTTCTTCGCGGATTGCAGATTACTGCTCGAGATGTTTCACTGCCATATCAATTCGTTCTGGGGACGCGACATCATGGCTGTTCTGATATGGTTGTGGACTAATCTTGTGTAGTGAGCCCAGTTGATTTGCTGTTCCTGTTTAGGTTTTTCACCAACGCCCAGCCAGTTTCCGAGCTTCAGCACAACGGGATTATGGTCTGATGTTAAATCTTGAATTGTTTCGAGGGCAAGGCGATGGCTGATGTTTTTTTAATTGTTATATCAAAATGTCTGTTTGATATCTTGGATTGGCAGGAATATGCGTAGGTTGCGACGGCGCCAAGATAGATATGTTGCGTAGGTCAGCTAGTTCAAGTAGTTGTTCTCCATGGCTGTTGCATCTTATAGAGTTCCAAGCATGGTGTTTAGCATTTAGATCTCCTCCTATGAGGATTCTAGAGCCTGTAGAAAGCCAGTGTGTCAAGATCTTGATCTATTCTGTTTGGAGCAAGGTATGCTGCGAAGACGTTGAATTTTGCCCCCCTTTTGCAAATATGGATACTCCTATTGCCTCTATTTCAATTAGTGAAAGCTTTTGGATTGGTTGATGCGTGATGTTATTTTTAATAAAGATGGTTGTTCCTCCACCACGAGGACCCACTCTGTCATTTCTGTAGATGTGCATTCCAGGCATTTTATCCTGTCACTCTGTCGCAGATGCTTTTCGGTAATCAGAAAAATTGTTATGTTTTGTCGCTTTTGGAAGTCGATTAACTCCTTTATTTTACTTTTTAGCCCGTTTTGCGTTCCAATGACTATTTGTGTCTGATGTTCTAAATTGCTGAGTCGATCCATTTTTATTCCAGAAAGGACAGAACGCATTCAGCAAATATAAGTAGTTTCTCCATGGTTCCTCTTGCTGTCTTCATTTTTTGTGCCATCCGTTTCAACTTGTATTTAACTTGTGAAAGCAGTCTGGTATAGTCCTTCTTCGTTGTGCGGGTTGTTTCCTTCTCCGTTTTGAGTTTTCGTTGTGCATTTGATGCATGTTCCGTCCTGCAGCTGCATCAGCGTATGATTTCCGGTTAAAGCGTCGTTGCGAGTCCTGTGGTCCTTCTGCCTCTTGGTGCCGGTATCTGTTTCCCACCGGTGGTTGCGCTTGCCACTGGTTGCTTGTACTAGCTGGAGGCTGCTGTTCCGTTGTATTTTTTCCTGTTCATTGTTCTTTGACTTCTTGGTTTTGGAGGTCGTAGGGCGTTTTGGTAGATGCTGCACCCTTTCCATGATGCAGCATGGTTGCCACCACAGTTTGCGCAGGTAGCCCTTTGGTTATCTTGAAGCGTGCACTGGTTTGTGGGGTGCAGGTTGGCGCATTTCACACATCGATAAGCCAATTGACAGTATCGTGCAGTGTGTCCGATACACTGACACCTTTGGCACTGTGGAGGTCCAAGTCTGTTGCGATATCGTTCTACTTGTATCTTGGTATAAATTTTTGGTCATAAATTTTTTCAGACGAAATTCCAGGTTTCAGCATTACAAGGAACGTTGGCAAGGGGATTAGTTCCCTGCTGCTAGTATCTCTTTTTTTGAACTGATGCACTGAGATAATATCGTATCCTAGTACGATTAGTTCTTCCTTGACTTCTTCTGCCTTAACTGTAGATGGTAAACTTTTTATCACAACCTGTAGTAGTTTGTTTTCAGACATCTGGTACGTGAAGTACTCTATTTTGTTTTCTTTAAAAATTTCACAAGGATATGGTAATCAAGTAGGTTTTCCACGTGATATTTCAGCGTTTCTCCTCGGTAGATGACTTTCAGGTTCCCTTGGAGATGCTTTTTAAGTATGACGTTCATTGCTCGAAAGTTTTATGTGTGCATGATCACAACTGGTGGAAGAATGTTTTCAGCAGGCTTGGCTGTTCTTGTTGGTTGAGAAGGTACGTCGTCCATTTGAATATCAGCCTGGATCTCACATGGTTCCATACTCAGTGGCTCAAATATGTTGCTTAGCTGCAAAGGTTTTTGTAGGTTTTCAGTCTTCTCTAGTTTTCTTTTCATGGTGCTGCCTTTTCTGTTACTTTTAACTGTCAGGAACGGCGACTCCTCTTCTTCTCCATAGTCTAGCTGCCAACGGTTGTCATCCGTTTCGCGGTCTGAGCAGCAGTCTTCCGCGTCCGTACCGCTACGTGTTTTTCCACTCTGCATCATTTAAGTTACGCCGGGTCGTTGCCGTTGAGGTCGGTGAGTGAGGCTTACAAGTGGAACCCTTGTTGTCACCGTTAGCTATTCCCGGGTTCCAAAGTAATGCCACGTCGTCAACAAGTCGCTAAGTACAAGTCCTAAACAGTAAACCAAGCAATGTCCAATATAACCACGCTTCGTCGTCACCAGAATATCTTCTGTATACAGCACAATAACACTCGATAACACTCCGATCACTTCCATGATCACTCCTTCGTGTGTCTTCATCTCTGCCGTAATATTTTGTGACGTACTGGATTAGTTAATCTGTTCGTGGTGGGAACATTCGAAGGTAAGAACTATAGAGGAATACTGAGAAAAAGAATAAATAAATAAATTGGTTTACATGCTCTCGTACTATCGGTTGGTAACAGTTAGTAACGAGTCCTTCCCTACGCAGATATCAATTTTAAATCATTATCTAGAATACTGCTCAGTGGTGCACCTAACGCCTGTCGGAGGTTTTGCGCAGTCAATTGCAGCGCCTCGTGCAATCTCTTCTTATCGACTGCGCAGCATGTTGATTCATAGAGCTTACACAGTTCACAGATAGATGTCAGCACGTTCCCTGTCGTTAGGAGAGGAGTGGCCGCTGGGCTGCGTCACCTGCACAGTGCGTCGAACAGCGAACAAAACATCGACACACAACCAGACTGTACCAGGATACAAAATAACCAACTACTCGTCCTCTTTAGGGGACTGTACCTACTATAAGTGCTGTGGGGACTATTTCTTAAGAAATATTTTACTCAGTGACCTACATATATATATATATATATATATATATATATATATATATATATATATATATATATATCGGAATCAGAAAATAAAATAACCTGGTCTATACGTCATTACAGGTACGCAAGCACTAAGGGAAAGGATTCGCACATGTCCTTTTTTTTTTGATGATCCATCGCGGCATTCACTTGGAGAGATTTTAGCGAACTATAAGAAGTAAAAATCTGGATGGTACTACCTGACTGCGAACCCAAGTCCTCCGAAATATTATCGCTCACCCACCACGCTCGGTCCGTATAATACACACATCCATATCAGGAACGGCACCGAAAAACAACAGATAATAGTTGAACAATTTGATGAAACGCTACATGTGACATTTAAATGGCGCATCGTTTAAACAGCTCCTAAGCTCGCGAAGAAAAGACACACGTTTCCATTTGATTTTTTTGCCGCGGAATCCAGAGGACACAGGAGTCAAATTGTCGCTCTGACTATACTGTGGCAATATTAACGTAGGGAAATATCAGCAGTTCTGTAGCGTTGCTTATTTCAATAACAGTTACTCATTCGCTGGTTAATCCAAACCAGTTATCAATGTCATTGCTCCTATATTGTAACAAAAAGAGAACATCTACAACGGTTAAATATTTCAAAAAGTACAACACGCATATGTTTTAAAAATTTCAGTTTTAGTGAGGAATAGAGTTATGAAGGAGAGTGGTGTTAGAATTGATTTACACGATATTACATAAAATTACTTTTCTCACTTTTCACTTCATCTCGTAATGTTTGGCATTAAAAAATATCCAAAATTTGATTTATCGCAGTTTTGTTAATATGTTTACAATATATAGGTTCACTTATTCGATATAAAAGCTGTTTTATTTTTCGACAAAGGTGTGCACCGTATGACTGTCATCAATAAATGTCTTTGTGGTTTAATACACATTTTTCATTTGTTACAAGTTTTCTATCCGTTCAAAATTCAAATAATTCAGCGGATGCGCCATTACTTTGTTTCCAGTGAGCCATGCACACGTGACGGTTAGCGGGGGGTGAGTCCACTAAATGGAACAGCCAGGACGCTGACCATCAGTAAAGACGAATTTCCTTTAATTTCGACTTTCCTAATAATGCTTCACGATAGAGATGACGTACTTTAAACTAGGAAATCTTCTCCAGTGTAACTTTGAAAATAGTGAACTAAAATACGCAAACAGATTGATGCTGCCTGGGGGGAGAAAGGCAGGGAGCGTAACAGCCGCAGGGCTACCAACTGTTGCTAACACAATCACGGACTGTTGCTTAAGCACAAATGCTAAACGGTGCTGATCTGTTTCTGCTATTAACTGTTTTTTGAGGTCTGCAATAACAAAATTATAGTAATTAAAAAACCGACAAGTTTGAATTTCGCAGTTCCAAACTGATTCTTATTATGAAATTAGAATTAAAATTGACATACCACAACGCTGGATGCAGAAAATTAATTCGTTTGAGATGAAAGTGAGTAGTAATATTTGATCAGACGCTGTGTTAATAAATGTTCTCTATAGAATGTTGATTATTTGTCCGTTATTATACAGGGTGTTCAAGAATGGAAGGGTGTAAGATCCCCTCTTCCTGTATTTAGGTTTAGGTAAATGTAATCTGCCCGTCTTCAAGCTGTAATCTAAGCTGCTGAAACCGGCTGATTATTTCCATTCACAGTTCAGAAACAAACAAATAATAAATATCTAGACAACGAATTCTTTGAAGTAACACTCGAAAAAAACACTTTTATTTATATTCACAAGGGTCAAAACACACTTCTTATATTCCTTTTTACTCAACAACTTACCAGATATATTTTATTCTCATCCATACCCTTGCCATATTTTCTTTGTCTTTTTCTCCAAAGATATACATTATCATAGATAATCATTGTCCATAGATATTCTGGTACTTAAATATACGTTTATCTTTATCATTTTTTTTCATAACAAATTAACACATTTGTATTCACAATACAACACAACTAATATTTAATTAACTTTTAACAAAATTTATTCACAAAATTAAAAGTGTAAGGGACTTTGTCACCTTACATATCCCCCCCCCGCTACTTGTCATCAAAATTTTCCCCACAAATTTTGTTGATCTCTTTCTCTTAGTTCACAATATTTACATTCACTCTCTGCAACTTTCATCCTCTCATTCACTCGATGTACACTTTCAAATCTTTCAGGTTCCTTAAACCTAACACTTTTCCAGATTTAGGGTACTGGAGATAGTATGCATGTTGATGAGGTCTCCCCACAATTTTATACGGTCCTTTATATTGTGAGGTCCCCACTCACCAGTCATTACTGAGGTATATTATTGCCTTACTAATTGATTGTAAATAGATTTATAATTTCATTTGTGGTAAAAGGTCTTCCAGCATAGTAGTTTGTGTAGAACGGGGTAATTATAAGTTATCCTAGTAATTTCATGTTGCGGAAGTTGGCAGGACTGTAATGTTATGTGTCGCAGAAGAAAGAAGCCAATATGGCGGGGGAGAGAGACTGTTTTGAGCTAGCATAGCGCGAACATGTGAAGGAACTGATTTCGGCTAGAGCAATGCAAATTTGTACAGAAATTGTTTCAGTAAAAGTATTGTTTTTTTTTTTGTGAATTTTTGATTAAAATAAATTGTGAATTATAGCAAAAGTGTGGCGAAAGTCATTTACATAACATTAGAATATCCGTTGCGCAAATTGAGACATTATTGAAGCTTGTGTAATAAAAGTTACTTTATATTAATACAATCGGCGAGGTGATAGCAACTACCGTTAAAAGGCATATTAGGGCCAAGTGCCAGTAATACGGGCTATCAATCTTTCTTGTCGCAGTCAAAATAGCGGTAAGTGGGACTTCGCAAAGTGGCGACGAATCTGCCAGGATAAGTGCAAAATATTGCATTTATTCAATAACGACCTTGGATATTCTTCAACGGGAGCAGACGAGAAGATCATCGCAGCATTGGCAAGTACAGAAATTCAATATAATTTTCCGAAAGAGTGACAGCAAGCAGAATTGGATTCAATGACTTCCGTAAAATAAAACACCGGTAATGAATTTGAAAAAAGTGATTTAAGTTTCTTTAAAGAACGAACAGTTAAATGCAACAGTTTGAAAACTAATGAAAATCAGAAGTAAACTTTTGTTAATTTCCGAAGAATTAAATCTGTAAAATTGTCATAAGATTGGTTGTGGAAAGTTAAAAAATTGTCCAAATTAGATTTTAATGCTGAGAAGACCTTAGTTAAGCAAATAAAGAATTTTTTAAGCAATAGTGGGAAGGGTTTTATTTAATTTGGTAACTGAAAGATAAATGCATGTGTAAAAGCGATTGTGATTTATAACGTTATGTTGATGTATATTTTTTTTTGTGTTGTAAAATTTATGTTTGCAGTGCTGTGGCCATTTCTGTGTAAAGTAAGTAATTCATAAAAGGTTTTCTGTGTTCAAAATGGGTTTCTGTACCCATTAAAGAGGATTTCTGCGTTGGAAAGCGGCGTTGTGAAAATTTTGGAAGTGATTTTATGTTCGTGTTTTGCGTGTGAATTAACGGGATATTTCAGTAGTAATATTATTTTATTTGGCTGTGAATAAGTAAAATGGAAGTAATTAAGGACAAATCCTCGGGTTGTAGTGATGGATTAAATTCTAAAGATGGGGATAATGGTAGTATTGTTTGTAACAATGAAGATTCAGGGTTTGTCGAGCAGTCAGCTGAAAAGGAGGGAAGTGGAGTTAGCTTGACCAGCGAGTTTAATTCAACTGAAGCTAGCTGCGTTAGTTTCTGTGACGGCATGGGGGGAAGCGGAGTTATGTATTCAACCAAAGATAGTATTGATGTAGATGTTAAAGATAGTGATATTTGTGAAGTCGAGTCAAGGAGTTTCATGATTAGTGCGATGTCAACACCAATACCGGTTAATCAAATTAATATTCAAGAAAAAGAGATGGGTAACAAACAAATTGATGCTCAGAAACAGAAATGCGGCGAGATGTCGATGCTAATTGTTTTATTGGAAAAAATGAGAGAAGAGTCAAAACAAACAACTGAGAAAATGATAGAAGAGTCAAGACAAATAGCTGAAAAAATGATAGAAGAGTCAAAACAAACAGCTGAAAAAATGAGAGAAGAGTCAAAACAAATGGAAGGAAGAATTACCGAAAAAATTAAAGAAGAAGGGCAGATTTTAAGGCAGGAAATATTGTGGAAAATGGATAGCTGTATTCAACAGTCGGAAGAAAAATGTGACAGGAAGATAGAGAGGGTAAAACAAGTATTAACAGAAGATATCAACACGAAAATAGAGAAAAATATGTCAAAAGTATATGATTACGTTGGGAAGCATGAAGAGGCTACCAAGCAGGATGTAGTGTGTCTGGTGCAACAAAAGGTGGTGGAAGCAGTGAAGGAAAATAGGAGGGAAATACAAGAAGAGCATAAAGCCATGCGGGAAGAAAATAAGATAATTTATGAAAACCAAAAGGAATGTAAAAAAAAGATGGAAGAGGTAAAAAAAAAAGTTGAAACCAACTCCAAACAAATTTACCGGTTGGAAGAGGGATTTATAACTATGGATAAGGAAGTGAAAGGAGCATTTAACCAAGTGGATGACCAGATGCAATCAGTCAAAGAAGAGGTGAAGGAAGAAGTAAAACAACTAATTAAGAAATTTAGGGAAGAAGAACGACGAAATTTGACTGTTATGGGGATTGGTAATATCATCACAAACCAGATTAAATTACCGGAAGTAAAATTTGAACCGGAAAAAGCAGTGCATCCGGTTGATTTTGTTCGAGCTTATAAGAATGGGTTACCTTATGAGTGGTCAGACTTGGATAAGATAAGATATGTAAAGAATATGCTACGAGGTGATGCTTTTGTATGGAGCTGTGGCAGTGTTGAAGAATGTAATAATTTCGAGGAATTTTTGAAATTATTTTTGAACAAGTATTGGTCACAGAGAAAACAAAGGAATGTGAGGAGAGATTTTTGGAACTGTCGCTATTATAGTAGACGTGAGGGGAGCATGAAGAATTTTTGTGAAGCAGTGATGAAAGAATTGTGCTACCTGGATCAAGAAGTCGGTGATGATGAAAAAATAGAAGTTCTGTTGCAAAAATTGCCTAGGGCTGTCCAAGAAAAGCTAGTAGTAGTTCAATGGAATAGTATAGAAGATTTTTTGGAAATAGTTGAAAGGTTGGACCGTTGGAATAGTGCAAATGAGCAAAGCCTGAGAGGGGATAAGAGGAATGACTATCGAAGTTATAACGGGTCGAACCAAAGGAATCCACGGGACGATTATACCAGAGACAGAGGTCAAGGAAATGGATATCACCGAGAGGAACAGTATAACAGAAGTTCTGGAGATGGAAGAAGGGAAAGTGAAGACGGGCGACATGAACATCAGGGGTCATATCATAATAGTGGCCGGCCAGGAGGAAGAGATGGAGGAAGGCAGTTTGTTTCCCATCGAATGGAGGGAAACTCTGCGCCGCAACTGGGGCGGTCCGCTCAGTAGCGGAGGAAGTCGAAATAGGACCAAAGAAGCAGAACAATAGAAATAACAGGAATGACAGCAACACTGACCAGAGAGCTGAGGACCTACAGAGAAATGACAATGAATGTGATATGCAGATTATAAACTACAACAGCAGGGGGCAAAATCAAGAGGAATCGAAAGAACTGGATGTCGGGGTTTGTGACGAGAAGGAACCACTGAGGTGGTGGGAATGTTTCAAGTTTTTAGACGAAGGGGAGACACAGGACATTGCAAGAATGTGCGAATATGATTGGCAAAAAGAAGGGGTGCGAGAATTGGCTGAAATCGATCTGGGAATCCATGATAACGAAGAGAAATGTAGTAGTAGTGTAAGAGAATACGCTTTAGCAGAAGAGAAGATGACAGATGAGCTTGTATCGAAAGAATTTGAGGAAGATATGTATGAAAATACAAAAGAAGATAGCATTGGAACAAGTGACGAAGATGAGGAAGAGTATAGCGACGAAAATGGTAGCGAGGACGAAGATGATAATATGGAAGAAGAATCAGGAGGAATGTTAGACAATGAAGAATATGAAGGAGTGAGATTTTTCCTTGTGAGGAAATATGCCAATAGCAATGATGATGGAAGTGAAATGCCAGAGGAGGCAAATGTTGAAGTTTCGGAAGAAGGTAGACAGGACATAAGTTCATTTGCGGGAAATAATGAATACAAAACCGATGATGGGAGTCAATTCAATAGAGAGAATGTAGACTTACAGCAGCTACAACTGAGAGATGGGAGTAAGCTAGAAGTGCTAAAGTGGTCTCCAGAAGAGTTTGAAAAGGATTTATTACAAGAGGAAATTTTGAAGGAAGAAGAAGAGGAAGTGAGGCATCCCATATTTATGGTGAAAGTTTTTGGTTTGAAGAGCGAAGTGCTAGCGGATACTGGGAGTGAATTAACAGCGATATCACACAAGTTGTATGACCAAATAGTGAAGAACAACAAGATTGCTGAAATGCCAGTGAGTAAAGTTCAAGTAATTGGGGCGACAGGAAAATTGAGTAAGAGGGTGAAAATTCAAATATTATTGGAGTTAGAAATAAATGGAGTTGCATTGGAGCATACTTGCTTGGTGGTACCCGAGCTCAGCATTAACTGTATTCTGGGTATGGACTGGCTTTGCAAATTTAGAGCTATAATTGACTGTTACAAAGGAGAGATGCAAGTATGGAAGAACGAAGAAAATATTGAAGTTAACTTTGGAAGTAATTCGATAAAAGTTAAGGAGTTGGAGGGAGATGTAAACATGCGAGCTGTGTATGAGGTAGCAACAGAAGATGAAGTTGTAGAGGACGAGGAAATGGAGGGTGAAGAAACAGAAGGTGGTATGGAAGCGAGCTATGTAATGGATATTGATGAGTTAAGAGGAGTTACTGAAGAACAGAAGGAAGATTTAAAAGGAATATTGACGAAGTATAAGAGTGTGTTTTCAGACTGTCCCGGAATAGTAAAAGGATATGAATGCCAATTGAAGATAAAGCCTCATACACAATTTTTCGTGAAGCCTTATCTGATACCGCTAGCTAAGAAGAAAGCTGTGGAGAAAGAGATCGACAAAATGGTACGATGGGGTATTGTTGAAAGGTGTAGTAGCCAGTACAACAACCCGCTGATAGTGGTCGGCAAGAAAGATGGAACAGTCAGATTGGTTTTAGACGCCAGGACGTTAAACAGAATAGTAGACAGAGAAACTGATCGACCTGAGAATCTTGAAGAAATGTTGCAGAGATTCCATGGTGTGAAATATATGACAAGTTTAGACTTAACAGCCGGATATTGGCAAGTACCATTAGCTCCGGAATCGAGAAAATATACGGCGTTTTTATTTGGTGGGAAGTGTTACCAGTATAAGGTGGTTCCATTTGGACTGAATGTATCGGTTTCAGTTTTTATACGAGCATTGGATCAAGTACTAGGGGAAGATTTACTTAGCAAATTATCCATCTATGTCGACGATATATTGATAAGGACTCAAACATGGGAGGAACATTGTGAAGTTTTGGAGGAAGTGTTGGTTGCCTTACAAAGAGGAGGTATGACTTTAAAATTGTCGAAATGTGAGTTTGCGAAGAAGGAAATAAAGTTTTTGGGACATCAGATTGATTCACGGGGTATACGCCCGGATACCGATAAGATAAAGGCAATTATAGAATTTCCCGTGCCAAAAACCAAGAAACAGTTAAAGTAATTCTTTGGTTTATGCGGTTTCTACCGAAAGTTCGTATCAGATCAGTCATTCAATGATCCTCACTTAGGGGAATTAAGGAAGAAACATTCATCGTGGTTGTGAACGGAACAATGCCAGCAGGCTTTCGAGAAGTTGAAGAATGAGTTGATGAATAGTGATATATTGTATCATCCCGATTTAAGTTTGCCTTTTTGTTTAGGGAGTGATAGCTCCAACTATGGCCTAGGAGTTCATCTATTTCAGTTGGTGAATGTGGACGGAAGGGAAGAAGTACGGTCAATCGCGTTTGCAAGCCGTGTGTTGAACAAACATGAACGATCTTATGGGATATCAGAGAAGGAAGCATTGGCTATCGTGTGGGGGTTTGGGAAATTTAAGTATTACTTGTGGGGGCACAAGACAATTGTGTTTACGGACCACAAGGCGTTGACCTTTTTATGCGAATGCAAACTCATGAACAGTCGGTTGACCCGATGGATATTATACATGCAACAATTTGATTTTGAAATAAGATATATAAAGGGTAGCGAAAACCAAGTTCCCGACGCGCTATCAAGACTTCCGATGGGAACCAACTATGTGGATGACGCTGTTGGCTTTGAAAAAGTGGTTAGAATGTTCTATATGAAGGGAGTGTTACATGAAAAGGCAGTTAAGGATATTTGCAAGGATATGAGGCGTAAACAAAATGAGGATGAGTGCTTGAAGCTAATAAAGCAGAATTTAGGAGATCCTAGAAATAAGAAGCTGCCCAAGTACTATAAAATTCATGACGGAATATTATTTCGCAGAACGGACGAGGTGTCGAGTGACTGGAAAATATGTTGGCCGGAAAAATATGTGGAGATCATAATAGATTATGTACATTTGAGTTATGGGCATTATGGAGCAGCTAAATGCACCCAAAAATTAAGGGAAGTCTTGCTATTTGATATTTTGAAGAGGAGAGTGGCCAAGAGGATAGCGACTTGCGACCGATGTCAACGAACTAAAGTTTCGACTGTGGCAACTAAAGGTTTAATGCAGAGTATATTGCCAGAGAATGTTTTAGAGTTGGTAGCCGTTGATTTGTATGGGCCTTTGCCGAAGTCAAAGGGTGGATTTACTTATGTCTATGTCATGTTGGATGTGTTCTCGAAGTTCGTGCGATTCTATGCAATAAGAAAGGCTACAGGGAAGATATTGGTGGACCGGATGGAAAAGGATTATTTTAAAAATGTGGGCTGTCCAAAGAAGATATTATCAGATAACGGTAGCCAATTTACGTCAAGACGTTGGGCTCAGTGTATGGAGGAGAACAAAGTGAAGCATGTAAAAATATCAGCGTACCATCCCGCCAGTAACCCAGCCGAACGAGTCATGAGGGAAATTGGTCGGTTGATCCGAACCTACTGTAGTAACAAACATACTACATGGGTAGACTATGTAACAGATTTCGAAGATGTCATAAACAGTGTACCAAGTGAGAGTACTGGTTACACCCCATATTTTTTGATGTATCATAAAGAAGAACCGAATTTGATTAAAGAAGTAATTAATTTTCCTGCAAATCAATGTGTATCCAAAGAAGACGTTTGTAAGCAAGTAAGGGAGAGAATGAAGAGGAAAGCTGAGGAAAGGAAGAGAAGGCACGACCAGAGACGTAAACCTGTTGAATTTAATTTGAACGACTTGGTATTGGTGAAAACGCACGAGAGGTCTTGTGAGATAAATGCGGAAATTAAGAAATTCTTTAATGTGTTCCATGGGCCATTTCGAGTGGAGGGAAAGCCGTATAAGAATGCCTATTTTCTCGTGTACCCGAAGTCAGGAAAGAAGTTTGGGTTGCGAAATGTGACTGATTTAAAGTTGTACAAGGTGAGAGAGGAGAAATAATTGCAATGTAACATATTATAAATGTTAATAAACTTCTGTTACTGGACTATAGCAAAAGACATTGAGTGAGAAATTGTAAAGAACCATGGTGTAATGGAAAATGTGTAATTTTTGTTACAAAGGCGTAATGCCTGGTGAAAGGGTTGAACTTTGCCCCAAATGATCAACTTTTGTGGTTACAAAAAAGTGCTAATTTGTGGCAAAGTGGGGGCATGTGTGAGGTCCCCACTCACCAGTCATTACTGAGGTATATTATTGCC
>JARYHS010006851.1:2223961-2247475 GCA_031002005.1 Vandiemenella viatica
TATTTTTTCCTTTATTGATTCCAGAAGACATTTTGTACTGTTTTCTCCTGTCACCTATCGATAAATTACATACGGAGATAATAAATGACTTGAAATAAATATCCACATACTGTTGTCGTGTCTGTTCCTCATTTTAACTGTGACAAATAATAGAAAGGAAAGCTACGTGGCCTAGGCTCGAACCCCCCCCCCCCCCTTTTCATGTAGCACAGCGTAGTTTTCCAGCACTTCCCCCCCCCCCCTAGACCAATCCACGTAGTCTTATGAACGCACCCTTAGCACTGCGCTACACGATGAGGTTTTATCCAGGCATATTACCGCCACATCACTACAACCTAATCCAGCTTATTTATACCTTTCTTGGCTGATGTACCATGGTGGATTATTTTTCTGAATGGATCTTGAATTGTTACAAAATTAAAAGCACCGAGCGTGGTGGGTGAGTAGTTAGCGCTCTGGCCTCGCATTCGGGAGGACGCGGATTCGAGTTCCCCGTCCGGGCATCCAGATTTGGGTTTTCCAAGTTTTCCCAAATCACTCCACGCGAATGCAAGTATGGTTGCTTCAGAAGGCCATGGCCGAATTCCTTCCCGTTCCTTGCCCTCAGTCCTTTCTCGCCTCTAATGACCTCGACGTAAAAGCCATCGAAAAATTGTTAATTTTTTCCTTTCTTCCTAGCGTTGGAATACATTACAGGCTGATTGGGAATGACGTTCGTCTCATATGGTAACTTTTAGAGGTACAGGTTACCGATAAATGTATTTCGGGTTTGCGGCTTGTATTATAAAAATGGCAGTACAGACGCTGTTGGAATTTTTTTTTAACTAAAATTGCATCGTAAAGCGTCAGGAAGCGAGGACATTATATGTAGGGCAACGACATTTATTTAATTTTCTTTCAAGAAAATTGGAGCGGGTTTCGGTTATCGCACAGCGAGTAATTCTTATGAACTGAGCACAAAACAGGGAGCGTCCATAAACTACGTTGCTCGGTCTAAAGGGGGGGGGGGAGAGGGTTGGCTGAGAAGCTACGTTGGGCTACGTGAGGGGGGGGGGGGTTTCCGAGCCAGGCCACATAGCTTTCCTTTCATATTATTTGTCACAGTTAAAATGAGGTACAGAACACACAACAGCATGTGGATATTTATTTCCGTCATTTAATTATCTGTGTATGTAATTTACGATAGTCTGACAAGAGAAAATAGTATTAAAATGTCTTCTCGAATCAAAAGGGGAAAACGCTACGTGGAGAAGGGGGGGGGGGGATGAAAAAGCCACGTCAGGCTACGTGTGGAGGAGGGGGTTCACATGAGGCCAAAATAGAGCTACGTGGTTTATGGACGCTCCCTTAGAGGCGGGAAAGGAAGGGGACAAGGAACGGGAAGGAATTCGGCCACGGCCTTTTGAAGGAAGCATCCCGTCATTCGCCTGGAGTGATTTGGGGAAACCATGGAAACCCAAATCTGGATGCCCGGACGGGGATTCGAACTCGCCGTCCTCCCGAATGCGAGGCCAGAACGATTGAAAATAATCGAAACAGAAAGATTATCATTCATAGTAAGGAAAATGTTTTCTCAGCATATAGCAGCGAGTCGTTATTTTAAAAATGGATGACATTAAAGACTGGAATAGAAACAGCTTCACAGATGATTCCAGTTCAGCTCGCATTCTATTAAAAGTAACAAAGTATCAACCTGATGCAAAGTACTAGGCACACAACTAGAAACAACAAAATGCATAAACTGTTTCATTACTATCAATAACACATACCTGTTTAAGGCAATAAATATGATGTTTGCAGTACCGGTATAACGTCTACCGAATTATATTTGTTGCAATACTTGTAATCAGTAAAAAAAGATTTTAACGCATTTTTTATTAATATTTTGACACACTAAATTTCTTAGACTGATGGCAGGATATGGACTCAAAAGCAAACTGAAAACACGGCGCGTAGTTGCTGAAAGCTCCGCCGACTCTGGTCTGGCGCTAGTGGTAGCAGCCCTCTTCTGTTTTGTTATCTCGACTGCTGACCGTTAAGCCTCACTCGTCAGCTGTTCTAGTATTTTGTCGCGCGTCACAACACAGCTCAACTCGACACATAATTTTGTTCGAACAGTTATTCCGTATTGGTGCACACCCATTTCATGTTTTATGTTATTTCCTTTGAATTATTCTACATGGGAATTTATCTTGGAGACCATCAGACTTGTTAAGAACGGATTTCGATCTCCTTCATATATGTTGAAGGGTACACAGCATATATGTCTGTGGTATAGCCGTTTCTCAAAATACACCCTACATTTTGCAGATATTCGCATGCATACAAAAAAAAAAAAAAAAAAAAAAAAAATCTAAATGTCCGGTATCTAGTAAATTATTGCCCTAATTTACGAAGTGGCGGCGTGGTCTATGCGGTAGCGTGTTGGCATCATTATTTTCTGACCCAAGTTCAAATCCGCGCAGAATCAAATATTTTTATTTGTTTTATCTTCGAAAATTGTCAAGCTTGACTTATTTATTTTGTTAAAACTTCATTTACACACTTTTATTGCGCGAAATAAAATTTAAAACAAATCACATTGCTTATAACAGATAGGCCTACACCAAACATAATTTCGGCCCATATATCAACAATGGCTTCCTAATATGACTCGTCGATACCCTATGAAATTAAGTCAGCAGGCGAATCTACTAGTAAACTGGAATCTGACATAAGAATTTTGCACTGTTTATAAGCTTTGTTACTTGTTCTTCCATTTCCTTGTTGAGCTACCATTTTTCGTCACGGATAGACCTACTATTTTATTTTAAACCATTTACAAGAAATCATCTCTGGTTTCTTACTCGCGGATGTTGTGAATTGATACCAGCTCTTTTAAGTTACTTTTGATATTAAATAACGTTTAGAAATATTTGGGTCTGGTGGTGTGTTTAGCGAATTTGAGTGTAGTAAAAGTATCATAGTTTAAATAGTTCAAAACGGTGTTGGTTCGACAACTTTGAAACACTTGTGTTGTTTACTGTATACTAATACCGCTAAAAGGAATTAATCTTCTATCAGTGAAGGAAATAAGAAGTTACTAACAGGTTTATTGTTAAAATTGATTTGCTTGCGTGGTAACCGGAGAAAGGTGTGTCTTGTGGAAATTATATTGCAAAATAAGGAAAGGTATTTATAGGTTAAGTTACAACTCTCTTCTTGGCCCGTATTTTGTTTTGTTTAATATCTCAATGAGCATGAAGTGTGGTGGCTGTCGCAGGGTTGTAAAGCAGGGAAACAGCTGTAATGATTGTGGAGTTTGTTTTCATCCGAAATGTGGCTACATGGAAGCTGAAAATGCGCTTCACTCTCCTTGGAATTGTTTGACTTGCGAAAGTAGGAAGGAAAAGAGTGAACTGGAAAGTAGGATCTCTTGTCTCGAATCCACAGTGGCTGAATTAACCAAAGAACTCAATGTTTTGAAGGCTGAAAAAGCAGCATTAAATGTTAAGGAATTCCAGTGGACTGCAGCCAAAACTGGAGGGAAACAACAGGACCTGCATTCTACAAATTTTCAGTTGGAAGTTTCCAATACTTTTGGGTTGTTGGAGAATCTAACTGAGGTTGTATCAGATACCACAGTAGGACTGTCTCATTGCAATAAAGTTGTAAAATATCACACATTGTGCAAAGCTCGTAAAAAGAAATCCAAGAAGGTGTTATTGCTTGGAAGTATTCACGGTAGGGGATTAAGTGCAATGTTACAGTCAAGCTTGGGCTCTGATGTTGAGGTGTGTAGTATATTTAAGCCTAATGCAGAACTTGGCAATGTTGTAGATGAAATTTCAAACCTGGGGAAAGATTTTACTAAAGAGGATCATATAATTATAGTTGGGGGTCCTGGAAATAGTCTGTCCAGAAATCACAATTATTGTGTTGAAACAGACATTGACAACATTGCTAAAAACACCACTCACACCAATGTTGGTTTTGTTGACCTCTTCAGGCGTTATGATCAACCCTGGATGCGTGGTCATGTACAGCGTACACAGGCAGATCTGAAGCGTGCATTGTGTCAGGCTGACCGAACACACATTGGTCTGATAGATGTTTCTTGCATAACACGGAGTGACCATACCTCCCATGGACTCCACCTGAATGTTCGGGGCAAGCAGAGGCTAACGCAAATGATTGCCAGTAGCATCAGGAGAGGCAGGTTGGATGTGAACCCCATCCCAGTGGTAATTTGTGGTAGGACTCAGTCTTTTTTAGGCCAAATTTCAAGAGTAGGAAGAGTTATTTAAGAAATGTACATAATGACATTACAGTCAAAAATAAAGAATGTCAGTCTAAAATAGCTTTGTTCCATCAGAACATTAGGGGTATCGCAAGCAAACTTGATGAGTTGATAATATCTATAGAAGAAACCCAAAAATCATTGAATCTTAGCATAAATATCATATGTCTGACAGAACACCATCTAAAGAATTCTGAAATATGTTTCCTCCCTTTTATTGGATATAGATTAGCTTCATGTTATTGCAGGTCAGAGATGAGAATGGGTGGTGCAGCAATTTATGTAAGAGAAAATACTGAGACAAAATCGTTAGATGTAAGTAAATACTGTATAGAACAAGATTTTGAATGTTGTGCAATACAGTTAGAATTAGAAAACAAATATCTTATAGTGCTGACAGTTTATAGGGCTCCCACAGGAGACTTCAGTAAATTTTGTAATAAACTTGAGGCGGTTCTAATAAACTTATCACGTACTAAAAGGGAAATTATCCTCTGTGGAGACTTCAACATAAATTTTGCTGTATAATGTAACCAGACAGATTATCTTCTAGGAATGCTTAGATCATTCAATCTCTATCAAATTGTAAATTTCCCAATTAGAACACAAATAAATAGTAGTACCATTATTGATAACATTTTTGTAGAGCCCAATAAATTAGAAATACATGGAACAATCCCAATGGAAAATGGTTTGTCAGACCATAATGCTCAAATAATTACTTTGGATGTTGTGGGAAATGAAAATAACAAAAAGAAAGGATTTGTCAGAGTTAGGCCATTAAAGAACAATTCAATAAAAACATTAAATGATGAACTTCTCACTGAGGACTTGAGCACTGTTTATAAATTAAAAGGGGTAAATAATAAATTCAATTACTTTCACCAAAGGTTTTTGGAAATTTACGAAAGGTGTCTCCCTACAAAACTAGCTCCCATTGGTCAAAAACGAGTAAACAAAAATTGGGTTACAGTTGGTATTAAAACATCTTGCAGACATAAAAGGGAATTATATGTAAAAGTTAGGAATACTGATAATAGGCTTCTCAAACAACATTACAAAACATACTGTAGAATTTTAACCAAAGTAATAAAAGAATCTAAACGTTTGGCCATAAATGATGAGATTAGTAGTTCAGATAATAAGATAAAAAGTGTTTGGAACATTATTAAAAGGGAAACAACTGTATCATCCCCTGAACACAAACCTATATCTATAAGCGTTAATGATAAACTTGTAAATGACCCCTCTTATGTAGGAAGTGCTTTCAATAACTACTTCTTAACAGTTGCTGAAAAAATAAAAGGAAAATATAATTGGAATATGGATGCTATAGCAATACTTAAATCCTTGTCACCAAAAACAGCACCTATGTCTCTATTTCCCACCAGTCAAAATGAAATTGAAAAAATTATTAAATCCCTCAAAAATAAAAAGTCATTTGGTTATGATGGGGTTTCAACCCATGTAGTGAAACAATGTAACACCAGCATTAGTAGAGTTATTAGTCATATTTGTAATAGTTCTTTTGAAGAAGGTATCTTCCCTGACTCACTCAAGAAGTCAATAATCAAACCGCTTTATAAAAAGGGTGATTCCTCAAAAATTGAGAATTACAGACCCATTTCACTTCTACCAGCATTTTCAAAAATCTTTGAAAAAGCAATGTACAGAAGGGTGTATGCACATCTACAAAAGAATGACCTACTCAGTAAAGTACAGTTTGGTTTTAGACAAGGCGTTTCAACAGATTCAGCAATTTTTGCATTTGTAAACAACATACTGGAATCAATGCATAAAAAATTAAATTCCCTAGGTATATTCTGTGATCTTGCTAAGGCTTTTGACTGTGTTGATCATGAGATTCTACTAGGTAAATTAGACCACTATGGAGTTAGTGGTAAGCCAGGACTTTGATTTAAATCTTACCTGGAAAATAGAAAGCAATGTGTATCACTGAAAGATGCTAATACAGGAAATGTTATAAACTCAGAATGGGGTAAAGTTAAATGTGGTGTTCCTCAGGGCCCAATTCTTGGCCCTCTGCTGTTCTTAATCTATATAAATGATCTCCCACATATACTAGGTGATAATGAACACATGGTGCTCTTTGCAGATGATACCAGCATATCGTTGAAAGACCCATCAGCACAAAACCTCGAAAACACAGCAAATGATGCTATAAAGAAAATTAACAGGTGGTTTAGTGCCAACAAACTAATACTTAATGTAGAAAAGACACAGGTACTTCAGTTTGTTACAAAAAATAAAACAAAGGACAGCTATAATGTGATATCAGAAGGAAAAGCAATCAATGAAAGTAATTTCAAAAAATTCCTGGGTGTATGTATAGATAACAAATTGAACTGGAAACAGCATATTCAACAACTTCTTAAAAAACTGAATTCTGCAACATTTTCACTTAGGGTAATATCTAGAATAATAGCTAATATAGAAACCAGAAAGTTAGTATATTTTGCATATTTTCATTCCCTGCTCACTTATGGCATCTCATTCTGGGGAAACTCGTCACAAGCACAGAGGGTATTTAAATTGCAAAAACGGGCTATAAGAACTATTTTTGGAGCAAGCCCACAGACGTCGTGCAGAAATCTGTTTAAAAACCTGGGTGTTCTAACAATGCCAGCACAATATGTATACTCTGTACTATCATTTGTAGTGGAAAATCCTGAACACTTCAATCTTAATGCTGACATACATAGCCATAATAATAGGAATAAATATAATATTCACAAGGATTACAAATCACTGTCAATTGTACAGAAAGGGTTAACATTTACTGGAGCTTCCTTATTCAATGTCTTACCAACAGAAATTAAATGTTATCTACAAAAACCCAACTACTGAAAGAGTTTCTGCTTCAGAATCAATTTTACTCTGTAAAAGAATTTTCTTCTTGGAATTTGGTAACTAAGAATGATTGATAAAATAGTATATATGGTGTATGGAAGGGAAAGGTGACAAAGTTGTCCACAATTACTAAAATGATATATGGTTTTTCTTTCTGTTGAAACTTTTGACAAATGAAGTAATTACACCGTTTACAAAATTTCACTCATATATAGTAACTAACATGGGATAGCAAGCACTAAAAAACTGCTGTAAAAATTATGATACTAACAGGTTTTTAAGTAATTGACTGCTTATGAGTTGTGGTAACTGGTTGGTAAGAAAATAACTGGTTGTTAGATGCTGGTAACAAGTTTATACACTGTTCCACATAATAAGTATTAACTAACTCGGGATTGTATTTGTAGATTACAGGAAATATTGGTTATACTAATGGGCCATAACTAACTTCTTGTCAATATATAATATTGTCAATTATATAGTAATATTGACATTACTAATAAGTGTATGCACTGTTCCACATCCCTGAGATTATTCTCACATGGGATCAAAGTGAACATATCTATCTATCTATCTAGTAACTGTTCTTGGAACAAATAGAGTGTAGAAGAAACAAAGAAAAAACTATCTTACCAATGCTACGTATTTCGTTTAAAACACCTCTTGATGATATACAAGTAAAGAAACGACGAAGATGAAATAAATAATAAGATAGTAACTATTTCAATTGAAAACGCACCGAAACAACTTATAAACAAAAAGTGAAAAAATAATGTAGGAATGGACACTTTCCTGACGTATGATTGCAATGAAGTTTTCGAGGGTGTGCGGCCGATTTGTGTTGTGAAAAGACAATCCGTCGCTAGACCCGTGAATTTATTACGTAAAACAGAACTTCGTTAAAAAAAAATGACGCTGATTTGTAGGTTACACGATTTGTTTTCATTCAATAAAAGCGTGTAAATGAAGTTTTAACAAAATAAAAATGTCAAGCTCGATATTTTCTGAAGATGAAAATAAATAAAAATGTTTGAACCTGGGGGATTTGAACTTTAATCAGAAATTTATGAAACCAACACACTACTGCATAGACCACGCCGCCATTTGATAAAAAGGGCAAATAATACTCTATAGCCGACATTTAGAATTTTTTGTTTCTATGCATGTGAATTTCTCAATAACAAGGGGGCATTTTGAGAATCGACTATACCACAGACATATCATTATGCTGTGTACCCGTCAACATATGTGAAGGAGATTGAAATCCGTTCTTAACAAATCTGATAGTTTCCAAGTAAGATATCGTTACCGGCTGAAAGAGTCACAAAAAAATTCCTGTCGTCAGTTAAGATGTGAGCAATATTTCTGTTTCTGATCAAGTGGAGACAATTTTAGTACACGCACTAAGCCGACGTAGTGTTTAATTTGTTTACTACTGAATTCAACAAGTTACAATTTAATTAATAATGTCTGACCTCGCATTCTGGAGGACGTGGGTTTGAATGCGCGACCAGCCATCCAGATTTGGGTTTTCCAAGATTTCCCCCAATCATTCCAGGTGAGTGCCATGATAATGCTTCAGAACGCCATGACCGAATTCCTTCGTATTCCTTTCATTCTCTCCTCTCCCGCTCCCTAATGACCACGACGTCGACGAGGGGTAACATATTCTTCATCCTGTGGGGGTATGAGAGGGACAAGGACTACCCTGACTTGTTCTATTCCAACCTTGCCTCTTTTTAACAGTGGAGTCACTATTGCAGTTTTGAGTACTTCTGGACAAGTTTCAGTTTGTACAGATATGTTGAAGATTTTTGCCTGAGGGGCAGCTACATAATTAGCACAGGTTTTCAATATGAAATCTGGGACCTCATCTAGTCCACATGAACAACTATTTTTTAATGTCATTATAATTTTTTTTAATTTCGTCAGGGTTTGTTTCAGTAAGATACAGTGTGGCACTAGATATTGTGGAAAGAATGGGAACATTTTTAGTTTGCTTACTGCAGTTTGTTTTAATTAATTTTTCACCCAAAGAAGTAAAATATTTATTGAATTCTTCAGCTATAACTAATTACTGAATTATCAGTACATAATTTGCTGTTCTTTCGTTCAGTTTTTGCACGTTCAGTTTGTTGTCTAATAATATGCCACATTGCTTTGGTTTGTTGGAAGAGTTTTTTATATAATTATCATTTGCCATAATTTTTGCTTGTCGAATTACCTTTTATAAATTTTCTTATAGTTTTTAATGTAGTTTGAAAAATTTTGATTCACTTGGTTTTGTTTAAAGTAATTCTGTAAGAAACGGTTTCTTTCTCTCGATATTTTTATGCCTGTGGTAACCCAGTTTTTACTAGTTCTTTCTGCCACAAATTTCCTCCTTTTGGGAAAAGCCAGGTTGAAGTAGTGTAGTCAAGTACTGTGAAATACATTAGTCATTTGCATCTATTTGATCCTAGACATCTTTCCAGTATTCATTTGATAGGAGTAAGTTAAACATGCGTATGTTACCCTCACAAAAATTTCTCCGATAAACAATATTTTTACAATTTCTGTTTTTACTTTTTTTTTATCTTCTGTGATATGAGTTGCGCTTTATAGTCACTGTAGCCCATACTTATTACTTCCCCTTTTGAGAAGAAACTTGTCTCTGTTACAAACACCTGGTCAAGAAGAGTATTATTGTAGTTTGATATCCTGGTTGGGGAGTCTATTTTTGGTTTTAAGTTGAAGGATTTGACCATATTCAATGAATCTGATTTTTCCCTACTGTCTTGGAGGAAGTAAATATTGAAATCACCACAAAGCACTAATGTTTTATTGGGTGCAGTCACATTATTTAATAATGACTCCAATTGAGTAAGGAAAGTTGGCAATTTTCCAACTGGTGGTCTATAGATATTTATAACTACTATGTTGGTTTGAAGCAACAGAGTTGCACAAGCTTCAAAATTCTTCTCTACAGAGTGTTTAATGCATTTTAAGATATTTTGACATTGAATATGTTGCTTGACAAAAATAGCAGTACTTCCATGTTTAGAAGTTTTTCTGCAGAAACAGCTGGCTAGTTTGTATCCTGTTAATGAAACCAAATTCATTTCATCACCACTTAACCAGTGTTCCGTGATACATATTACATCAAGATTTAGCCTATACTGGAGTAGTACTTCCAATTATGTTAACTTATTGGTAAGTGATTGAACATTATGATGCAGGATAAACACTTCAAAATTGCTTTGTTTTTCATTTAAAAGAAACTTTGGGTCCCTTGTTGATTTCTAATGGCATTTCTAATGATTCACTTACCGTACCCAAAAAAAAATATCTTCTATGTTGATTGCTTCATTCACTGATTTTCCTTCTTCTGGATGGTCACATACTTTATTCACATGTTCTTGAAGAGGTTGTGTTTCAGCATTCATTTGCCTATATGATTTTGATTTGGAGGATACAATGAAGTTGTCACTGTCCTTTGATTTTCTATAAACCCAAAGTTCTAGTAAAGTTTGTTTCATTTGCTTCTTGCAAGTTTCCTTCTTGTATACATTCTGATTTTGTTTAATTAACTCCACAGTTCTGTTGCATACATGTTCTTTTCCAAATTTGTTCATGTGCAGCCCATGACTTGTAAATTGTCTTCTGTTTAATCTTTCAATCTCAAAATTAATACAGACTCTATCACTGTTGAGATTTTTTCTTGAGTTGATGGACTTCCAGAAGTACTTATTAGCTGATATAATTTTCTAGTTTACATTTGGGACATCATATCTGAGTGGAATTGGATGTAAAATTACATTCGTTAGTTTGCTTCATGCATTAACAGAGGATGTAACAGAATTTAGTGCACTGCAAAGACCTTTGTAGCTATCTTCTATGTTGTTTGTCCCAGCCATTACTACTCCATAGTCTTTGTAACTGCAGCCTTGGCTCAATTTATCAATGTTTTTAGTCACTTCTTCGTTAGGAGCTTTTGGCTTGATTATTGCTTCTATACTGTAAGAAGAACCCAATTTCTCTCTTAACATTTTCGAGCAATATCTGCCTTGACTATCACACAAAAGTAGAATCTTACAATTATTGTCCTGTTTACATTTCGAAACACTGTTCAATGTGTTGCTTTTCTGCGTGTTTGATGCACATATTTTAGTTTTGATCTGAATTTTGTCTAACTGTACATCACTTTCCAAGCTTAACACTGTCAATCTTATTGGAAAGCTTCACTTCGAGATCCATTGTCTTCTTTGATGTATGTTCTGTGTGTGTGTGTGTGTGTGTGTGTGTGTGAGAGAGAGAGAGAGAGAGAGAGAGAGAGAGAATGTACTGTCTGTCTGCATACAGACTATTTTTGACTTATCCCATATCATTTGTACTTTGTACTGTGGATGATGCTAAGGGACCAATAAATACAAATACAAAAAACGTTACGCCGGCCATTAACATGTGTCCATTTTTCACAGTTTGCTTCCGCAACTACAGGATGAGTTAAATATTTCACTTTATCCTTGATATCATTTCCTTCTTCCTTAAGAAGTCTAATGATTTCATCTTGACTTGAAATAATCTCTTTAAGCTGCTGAATTGTGTGTTACTTTTCATGTGGTTTCGTGTCTGCACTGCCGGTCAATCGCCACAATACATTATTTCTGAGTGAATAGCATGCGTCCTTTCATGTCCTTGTTATTATTTCGAGTAAATGCATCAAAAGTTATAATGTAATGTTCACGGGTGTATCGCCGAATTGGGTTGTAAAAACATCATACTTCGACGGCTGCTCCGCCAGTCTTCACACGTGAGAAATTTCGTGTATTTACAAGGCAATCCGGCGATACACCCGTGAGGACGTCATAGCAATCATATGCCGAGAAAGTCTCCTTTCTTACATAACTACAAGATCAATCAATATCAGGAGACATAATAATGAATCCCACCAAAAGAATTCTTGTAAAAATAGCTGAAGTCTCGTAGTTATGCAGTGACAAAAAGTTATGAGATCTAGTTCTGAGACAAGTCTATTGTACCCTACATTAACTTTGTTAAATAAAATGCTTTCTCTCAGTATTGCAGATCGTTAATTAAAAAAAAAGAACTCTGATGACTTGGCCACTATGCATACCATGTTTTAAAACTGATATGACTTATTGTAAGGTACATAATATGACTTAAGACTGAATATTTTGCATTTTTTATTATTTATTTAAAAACTGGTTTAGATTTTATTAAAATGTAAAGCTCGAAATATTCTTAAGACAGGCTAAAAATTTTAATATCATTTTGCCGATTAAAATAATGTTAACTTGTATCATTTAATTTTAAAATTGATTTATTAATTTAATTAACAGATGTTTACTTTTTAATTTTTTAACACTTTAAATACCTATGGTTTAGAAATATTCGTTTAAAACCTGTTAGCGCCAATCCCGCGGGATTGAAAACACTGCGGGATTGTAATTCTTAGTGGCCACCAATTCTGTTCCTTAAATTATTTTCGCAGTCCTATAAATTTATTGCTCATCGTTCCTTGCTCCGGTCATAGTGTTTTTTAATACGAGTGTTTAGCTTCTCCTTTGTTGCTGCTGATTTCTCGTCTATTCGCAACTGCATTTCTACTTTCTCCCTCTCTTGTGTTGTCTTCTTTCCAGCCCCTTCAGCCTTCTCACCTCATTATTATCATCTGTTCTTTTCTTTATGTTTTGTTCTTTTAACTAACGTTTGTCCCTGCTTTCCTGCTATCTCCTTGAACTGATACTATTCGGGTAAGTGACAGTACAAAACTACCGACAGACGGTAAACCGCCGAATAATATTCCCTCCATTTGGTTTCAAATTGGCGTTTGCTTTCGGGAGCATTCACAGCAGACACAAAGCACTAAATAGATAATAGAACAGTAAAACAAAAGCCACCTTGTATTGAATTGGTGAAATTTTGTTGTTGTTTCTGAATATTCAAAATTATGCAGAGCGACTAGATATTTATCAGGGAGACCGCAGACGTCAACTCGAGGGACGATGCTGGCTGGACGCCGCTGCACTGCGCAGCCCATGATGGCCACTCCGCCGTGGCGAGAGCGCTGCTGGAGGCCGGGGCGGACAGGACGGCGAGGAACAAAGAGGTACGGACGAAACACGACCTGAGCAGCGGAGACAGAGAGCAGAGGCAGCTGCTCAAGTAGTTACAGTACGTCATCTAACACACACTGCGAATTAAAAGAGTTTCCAAATATGCGGTATTGTGTTTACAGCCGATACATCATTGTAGACCATCCACTGATCCAACACCAGACAAATGAAAAATCTGTGTAATAAATATGTCCATTTTGTTTCATCAGAAAATTAAAAAAAAAACATCAAAATTAAAAAACTATGGTTGAGTTCCATCCCATTCCCATCATCTCTACGTAATCCACATTCAAATCTAAAAAAAAAAAAAAAAAACCTGTATACAGGGTTGTCCAAAAATTAATTCAACCAAATATATGCCACAGCTGTAGTATTTTTCCTCATGTATGCCGTCATTCTGATACTGTAGTTATTCTGTTTATAAAAGCTTATTACTAATTTCTACTTAACTTGTTTCACTGAACTTCAAAACCAATATGCCACAGTCACAGCCTAAGAGTTTTTTTTCCGGGTACTACCAGTGTAGTTACCAAGCACTGTGGTTAGGGTATAAATTTACAGTACCCAAACTGGGAAAATAAGGAGTGAAGTTAAAACTTGGCAATCAATCTATCAAGTCGTTAATCCTTCCTCTCATAGCCATCTGGATGTATAATAAGCAATACACATTTACATTCTCTTAATTTAATAAGGTTTCAATGGAGCAACGTCTCGAAATTCACCCTCGAAATTGTATATATTATTCTGACCTACATGTATTCCAGCAAAAAAGCGAAAAACGTACCAGATATCCCTCTTGTCAGTTGCATATGAACTAGTAATGCTTTATATCAGACAAAATGAAAGTTTCAAAAAAAATTATTTATAGCCAAACCAAGAAAGCAAAAAATTAAATAATGACCTGTTTTCACAAGTGAGCATGCTTGAATTTTCCCCTCTCATCTGAGTGTCTATAAATGTATTTTTCCGGCAGGCGGTATTTTCGCAATGACTGACAGAGGACAATAAACTAAACAGTACAACTGGAGTAAATACTGAACATAACAATAGCATTATAGGCTCTATTCCCAAGAAATGGTGTTTTGCGATTATTTGGTACCATTATTTTAATTTTTGTATGAGCAATATTAGTATTATTTATGTTTATTATCTAGCTAACATGTAATGAAATGCATTTTAGTTTATAAGTTGGTATAAACACACCTCTTTAAGCACATTCTGAGTTTGATGAAGAGCGAAAGACATTTGGCCGAATCTGTAATGATGGATGTAATTACTGAATCTAGTGGTTTGAATGTCAAAACTTTTAAAATGAATATTACATTTGTTTTTTTGCCTGTATTTATGTTGTTAGATATTAAAATGGTTTAATACTTTTTAAATATTTGACAGACATTTACGTTTACTCCAATTGTTTTTTGTTTACATTTTAATATTTCAAAATATAAGTAGTATATTTTTATTTATTTTCAAGTATATTTAAGTATGAACTGTAATCATTAATAATAATTTTAAAGGTCTTAAGATTACAATTATATCTTCAGTTGCTTGTATATGTTTCTCCATTTGGTTATAAAGCTTATTGTAACTGTTCACTTTTTATTCCAAGTATACTTTTATCATATTTGAAATAAATGTTGTTATAAGTAGATAGTGCATACATTGTTCTAGTAATGTTTTATTTACCTCTTTATTCCAATGATCTTACCTTCCAGCACATCCACATTGGTGGTAAGGCACCATGAGAGGCCATCATAATGTTTGGAGTTGCAGGAGAGAGGAAATGCTAATCTATTTTGTTTGTTACACACCAAGCAGTTTTATTTTGACAGAATAATAGTGGATTTTACAAATAACATACACAGTGACATGATTGATGTCAACCCTCTACATAGCCTCTGCAGCTATGGCAGCATTTGTGATAAAATAAGCTTTTTTTAACAACAATAATAACTGTATTATCAGTAATAGCAATAATGAAGATGGTTATGTTTTAGTAGATCATAAATAATTACGCTGTGTTCACAGAATACATTGAGCTTTTTAGCACTAAGGAGAGTCAAGTATCAACAACTGAACAAATCAAACACGAGATTCATGTCCAAATTATATGTTAACTTGCTTTTGTGTATCTAGATACTTTTTTATTAATTCACTTGTTGTTCCAAACCACTGTCGGAAAGAGTAATATCTTGAGGAAGGCAATTCTTCGACTTGGTCTTTTTTCTGCTTTAATGAAGAGTGCACAAGATATTTCATGAATCCTGTTCAAGGAGCTGGTAGGTTATTTTGTTATAAAGTGATTGATGTATGTGAGTGCCAGCTCCGTGTATAGTTGGCTGTTGCATACAAGCTGTGACCCTTCACTGATAATCTGCACAACACAATATTCTTATTCAACGTAATTTGCTGTCTCTTGCATATCCTCAAGTGGCTGGCAGGACTAGGGTGAAGAGCCTCCAGAGAGTATACAAGGAGTGTATTGGTGATGAGGCATGGACATATATTGGAGTAAGAATTAGGGGAGTAGCATAAAAGGGAAAAGATGACCAGGACCACAAGTTTGTACTCATTTTGAAGAAAAGGGGCAAGGAAAGATTTTCTTCTGTAGCTTAGGGGTAAGGGATTAGTTTAAATTATCAAGAGAATTGATCAATAATTTACAAAAAGAGCTATAGCAATTTATAGTTGAAATTAGTAGAGTGCAAAAGTAAGTGATAAAAGGAAAAGGGAGAAAATAAGTGAGTAGGAAAATTGCCACCAGAGCAAGCGCTCCATTCAATTAAATTAAATATTAGTAAAGGTAGTTTGATTAATAAATAATAATTATGAGTATGTTTATACAACTTTTGTAGTCTGCTGTAGCCTTGGTTTATTGTATTATTAATGTATACAATCTACATTAACTGCAGATCAAGACCAACTCTGAGGTGTCTCACTGGTTGGTCATTTGGATTCTATGGTCTCTTGTGTCACATGATGTCTTTCTGCAGTTTCTTCTATGGTCACCTTAGTGTAAATATTTTTGACTGGCATTTGCCTCGGTTTAAAGATATCCACAACTGATTGTGTCAGTAGCGGCTAATCCTTAAAGGCTCTGAGGCGGAGCTGTCCCTAAAGATATATTAAAATATGTTTTTAAATAGAGTAATACAGAATTTAAATTAACAGGAAGCATTTCGAGAATTTTCCACAAACGTTTAAACAATGTCAGTCAATATTTTTAGAACAGTTGATTTAAAGGAATGTTTCTGCAATTGGTAGTATTTTCAAGGTTGCACCTTTGGAATGCTGTTACACTGAATGTAGCAGAGGATTGGGGGCGTGGCTTTACATAGTATACCTAGCTATATGTGCTTGTAGTTGGCACAGCTTGTAGAGGCTACAACAGTTGTACCAACCCCATCATGTTTTTCTTGTAACGGTAGTTGCAATGTAGGTAAATCGGCAGAGTGGTTGAACTTCCACTCTCGAATCCCTGTCTCTGTATCTCCAGTTTATGCTTTCATGCATCATTAACTGACATTAAATATTTATGTTTTGGCGATTGGTCATTGTATCAAGCATAGTACAGGTACACTAAGTTTGTAAACATTCCGCTAGAGTGCTCTAGAATACGGTGAAATAAGTTTCACCATTTAGTGAGAATTTGTTGAACGATTAGATTAAAGAAGCACGCAAAATCTATCATTATCTAAATTGCTAAAGGTGTTTACATGAGAAAGCGTGTTAATTGGAAGTATCTTTTTGTGTGTTGTGCGATTGAGCCTTCCTCAGTATGAAAACCAAAAGCCACCATGAATTGTATTATACGTTGCACATTGCAGTAGAGGTAATTGGAAGCATTGGTATATGTGAATGAGTGTATTGTACAAAATGGGCCCATTTAATATTGGAAATCCTACTGTTATTTTTTGTGCAATGGATATTTTCTGCCCATTTCTGAGCAGAATGATCATTACCACAAAAAACTTTCTATAGTTCTAACCAGCCATTTAATACATTTTTGTAGCAGTGGGTTATTCAGGGTTATTCTTATCTGCAGTGATAAACCCCATGACTGATAAAGCATGGTGAGAAATCATTACTGACCATTATTTGTTTGTGTAATGGAAGTGTTATTAACTAGATTTATTATATACTATAACATACACAGAAAAAACTGATTACTATCATAAAAATAAAGTTATATTAATTAAGTAATTAACATTCCCTGCTCATTCTGAAACATTGCTGTGTCTGAGATAAATTCATTTTGAGCAAGTGAAAAAAATTCTTTTGTATTCACAGTTAGATGCTAATTAGTGAAATTTCTTTAAGTTGCTGTTCAAACACAAAAGTAGTGTAACTTGGAGATCTTTCTTCTTTTTCTTCGTGGCGCAAGAAACAAATTATATTCTGTTTCACACTGACAAAAGGCTCACCTGGTTACGTTTTCTTAATTTTTGGCAGCAGTCCAGAAAATGTTTGGAGTTAATTTTCAAAAAATAATAGTACTGAAGTTGTTAAAAATATACTTGAAATTAACTGCTCATTCTAGTAAAATGATGTCATAGCTGCCTTCAAATGAGAACATGAATGTACTGTAAGCAATTGTGGCAGGGCAGAATTTTGAATAAAATTGAAGCTATTGAAACTATTGATGAAAAGCAAAAATCAAACCACACTGGTTTCAAAAGAAACCTTCCTCAAGTCTGTATGGTTTCAGATATTTTAAATATATATTTTTTTATTCTAGGCCCCTGAAAAACTATAAACAAAAACAATAAAATGTGTTCCATTTGTGAACATCTTAATTTCTATTCAAGTAGAGTGCCATTCACTGCTGTGGCATTAGTACAGAAATTTTGGTTCTAAATATAGTCTTGCCTGTTTTAGAATCAATGGACTAAATATAGGGGCATTTGCCTAGCAAGTGAATCACGTTTATCTACTTCCACAGTAAGTTTATAGAAAATATAAATAACAACATGCTAATCCCGAAACTATAATGTCTTTCAATAAATACTTTGTTGACTCATGATGTCTGGGCAAACATACAAGGAACGTTTCATCTATCTGGCTGTTTGTATCATTTTACGCAGAGGCCAAAGAAAATTACAATTTTTTATTTGTTGATAAACGTGCGTCAAATATGCCTGAAAATCTCGTGATCTACCTCTCACGAGGTGATGAATAAACATCGGTAAAATGTGGATTAAATAATGTAATCAGGCATCACGGTCAGTGATGTTTTCGATGTAGACTAGATTTAGAGACATGTCATCAACAGAGACACTACAGATGGGAAGTGAGTGATTTAGAATCCAACGACTGCATCTCAAACAGCACACTTGTGCTACTGTATTGCATTTCTCGCAAATAAAACATTAATGCATTAGGAGCTATTTCTAAAAACCAGAGAAATCACCGACCAATGATGGTTTAAATTTTAAATTAAATTCCATAAAAAATATATTTTTCTCCTGGAATCATCCCTAGAAAATAGAGTAGAGTATACAGCTTGACTTTGTGTGTTACATGTAATGTATTGAAATTTACTTTCCTTAATCCTAAAAGAGGTCAGCTATATTAACACAGCTGTCCTGCCACTAATGACCTTAATGTCGGTGAGGTGTAAAGGCATAAATAATAATAATAATAATAAAAACACAGCTGTCCTTTTTCCAAATATACAGTTTTTGTTTTCAAATTCAAAGGATGTTCGGAATAACATAAGAAGTGTAGGATTTAAGCTCAGACGGTAACTAAAATAAACAAGAAGTGTACGTATGGAAAAGGTATTATGGTACTGATATATTCACTATCCCAATAAAAGAAACAGCAGCATCAAAAAATGGAAACATATAATAAGACTATGTCATAGGGCGTGGTTAGACAAGAGGATGATATCCAATATCGCGTGGACAGACACAGCTGACGCGCAAGGCTAAACTATCTGGTGAGCAGCTGATTGTTGGACTGTGTGGAAAAAACACACCAAGAAATATGGAGAATAATGATTGCTGACAGTTGCATATATGATATATTAATCTGTTTGTTAACAAATGTGTAACTACATTGAACGCTGTTGAGAGACTAAAGTAGGTGGGTAAAATTTTAACCTCATTGGTTAAAAAATATCGCAGGCTGTTTCCTTTCATCAAATATATATGTTTTGTTAATAGTGTATGGGAGGTAGGGATAAGAGAATATCACTTTAATCAGAGAAATGTTTTATTCTCAGTATTATTGTAATGAATTATCGCTTCACTCATGTAAGCTTCTCCATATCTGAGTGACTGTTTTCTTCACTGTGCTTGCCTGTGTTCTCCTCAAACAAGAATGTCTTTAAGGTAACTTAAATCAATACTTGGCACATGAATTTTATAAAATTCTGTTGATAGTATCACCAGGCATACTTCCAAATATCATTAAATTCTCTACAAGATTACCGTTGTCATCAGCACTTACAAACTACTTGTATACCTGAATATTATCATCTATTCACACTTCCCTTTAAAGTCAACTTATGCACGTTTATCATTCAACTGTATTTTCAGAAATAGCTTCATGTTTGGGATGGTAAAAAAAAGTGAATTAATTACTAGTTGAAATAGAGAAAAAAAAGTGATTCATGGAACAGAAAAACAACTGCACATAATTTATAGAACCACTGAATCCAATTTTACCATCACCTTAGCACCAAACATTACAAGATAGGGTGCAAACTTTTAACAAAATTTAAAATGGAATTTCTGTTCACAGAGATGGATTTTATCACATAGTTAGCTCACTAATGTTACAATACCCCTTTGGAAAGGAAAGGGTGATGCGCTAGACTGCACCAACTATAGACCAATTTGCCTACTTTGCAACACAATGAAGTTCTTTGAGTCCATTGTGGATGCAAGCCTTCCAAGCATAGTTAAGACTAACCCAAATTACTGTGGTTTCATGAAAGGCACAGGGATGACTGATGCTATTCATGCCACAACTCTTTTGATGCACATAGCATTTTTGGAGCTTGAAAAGGCTTTCAGTAGGGTACCTAGAGATATAAGCTGTTACTCACTGAGACGGCATTGGGAACCAGAGGTAAAAATTAAATGGATCCAGCTACTACATCATGTGGTCACCCGTTATGTTTGATGTGCTGTAGGAAGTTCTGACTCTTTTTCCCATCAGTGTTGGTGATCATCTGGGATCAGCTTTGTCCCCACTCCTGTTTATCCTCTGTCTTGACACCATTGCTGGAGAACTGCTCACTCCAAGCCCTGGGATATATTCTCCACGCTGATGATATCATGGTCACCTGCGAGTCTCGACAAGAATTTGAACAACAAATCCAACGATGAAAAACTTCCCTCAATTATTACAGCTTGCACCTTAATCTCTGGAAGACCGAGTAAATGGAATGTGGGGTTCCTAGTGATGGGTCTGTTAATATTGATGGCATTAAATATTACAAGTCATCCAACTTCATATATCTGGGAACAGAACTCTGTATGGATAGTCAGACACACCCAGATCTATAAAACAGAGTCAATGCATCTAATGTGACTCAGACCACTGAGAAAATGCATTAGGGTCCTCTGCAATAGTAGAGCCACATACTTTACAGCAACGACACCTCGTTGGCAAGAACAGCACTCCACATAAGACTGGAGGAGCGTCTAGCCAACGTCTCACCTGAAGATGCACAAGATCAATACAAATGAAAGAATCCAGAAAAGCGCACCCTGCAAAGATGCCAAGAAGAAGGGAAATGTATTTTACCACAATTTACATGGCAAGGGAACACCATAAAGAATTTTCCAAAATCTTCACAACTTTAAGGCCACTAATATATAGATTATTTTATACTGTTTGAGGTTTTCAGGTGTGTGTGTGTTATAACAATGTTTTCCAGCATATGGAATCTTATGGATTTTTTATAAGACTGATAGGATCTTCTCATATGTCTACAAATATATGTTTTCTAGCGTTATAATTAATATTATACCTTACAGTGTATCTAAATTACAAATTATAACTTTATCTTACCCCTCAAACTAATATCTACAATTTTAAAAGAATAAAACTCCACACCAGTATAACACTATATGAATTTTACAGCTAATTGGTGACTTACAACATTTTCCCCAACCTTCACAAACATGAAAAACCTCACTTACGTACTCCTATGTGTAACATATCAAAAGTGACAAAAAATAAGTCTTCTCACCACAATGCATACTTTATGTATTGTTATGTAAATACAGTTCATCAACAATTCTTCAGAATGTTTACAAGCATAACGGTGTTAGTCTATACGGATTATTTTTTGTTATGAAACTAATATGATGGTGAGAAAAAATTATGTAGACCTAAGGATGCTCACATATACGAGCTGTTTTATGTATTTTGAACTTAAAAGAATCCGTAAACGATTTTCCACAAAGTTCACAAGTGTAAGGACACTCACCTGTATGAATTCTTTTATGTTTTGCAAGGTTAGTATTAGCAGCAAAACATTTACCACAAACCTGACAAACATAAGGCAGCTCACCTGTATGAATTCTTTTATGTACTACTAATCGATCAGCCCGTGTAAACGTTTTTCCACAAAGTTCACAAGTGTAAGGACACTCACCTGTATGAATTCTTTTATGTTTTGCAAGGTTAGTATTATCAGCAAAACATTTACCACAAACCTGACAAACATAAGGCCGCTCACCTGTATGAATTCTGTTATGTACTACTAATCGATCAGCCCGTGTAAACGTTTTTCTACAAATTTCACAAGTGTAAGGCCGCTCACCTGTATGAATTCTTTTATGTATTACTAAGTGATTAGCCTTTGTAAATGATTTTCTACAAATTTCACAAGTGTAAGGCTGCTCTCCTGTATGAATTCTTTTATGTTGTACAAGGCTACTATTATCAGTAAAACATTTACCGCAAACTTCACAAACATAAGGCTGCTCACCTGTATGAATTCTTTTATGTATTATTAAGTGATTAGCCTGTGTAAATGTTTTTCCACAAATTTCACAAGTGTAAGGCTGCTCACCTGTATGAATTCTTTTATGTACTACTAATTTATCAGTGCGTGTAAACGTTTTTCTACAAATTTCACAAGTGTAAGGCCGCTCACCTGTATGAATTCTTTTATGTACTACTAATTGATTAGCCCATGTAAATGTTTTTCCACAAATTTCACAAGTGTAAGGCCGCTCACCTGTATGAATTTTTTTATGTCGTGTAAGGTTACTATTAGCAGTAAAACATTTACCACAAACTTCACAAGCATAAGGCTGATCAATCTCAGGGATACTTTTATGAGTTATTAGGATGTCAGAATTCATAAAAGGTTCTCCACACATTCTGGAAGCATAAGGCTGCTGCAGATCATGAGCAGGAATGACTTGATGATACCTAGAAACAAAGTAACACTGGTAAATTTAGCGTAATACCATTCGTATAATTAACAAACTAATGGTTATTATTAGAAAATCGCATACCAGGTTTCTAATAATCTATATATAATATTAAAAGAACTTTCATAAATACAGATATTGCCCCACATCTACAAGATATGAACTATATCACTATTTTATAGTTTTCATGCATTTTGGCATTACTTTTCTATTCCATTATCTATAGATCATGTATGTATTTATGTATATAATTATTTGATTTTAACAAGCTTGAGTAAAGTGTAGAAAAATATATTTAAATTCTTACTCACAGCTCACTCCATAAATTTTCTGAACACTATGCACTAATTATGCTATATCACAATTTTTATATCTCCTATCACACTCTTCAACTCTTTCCCTTACAGAACTGCCCGTAATCTAATAAAAAAAGCTCTATATTTAATATATATTACCAGCAATACTTTTTAAACATACAACTAGCAGAGTACTTGGCATTGCCTGGTCTAATCAGGACTTATTTACCCACACACTATTTTTATATTTCTGATGCGAATCATATGTACTAAGTTTTATTAATTTGGCACCAGCCATTTTCAGAAGAAAACTAAACATTGATATACCCAAACGATTCTCAGGATGGGGTGAATTGGATGCTGCAATACAGAATGTCAGTTTACATTTTGTTCCAGGCTGCATTTCAACCCAACCATACCATGTGTTAAAGTTGCTGTTCAATAGTCAAAATATCTACTATCTATGCATTAATACATATCACATACATAAATCTGTATCTGAAATATACCTGTTTCTTCCAGCGTCATGTAGAATATACAGATTTTTC
>JARYHS010006851.1:2248475-2285645 GCA_031002005.1 Vandiemenella viatica
AACATATGATTGATTCGGTGAAATATTTTGAATTAACAGTACAAAGGAACATGAAATGGGACTTACACATTTATTCGTTAGTAGGAAGAGCTAATTCCACGCTGCGATTCCTACATCGAATCTTGAAAAATTGTAATGAACAAAAAAGGAGATGGCGTACAAATCTCTTGTGCTTCCACATTTGTGCCACTGTTGTGCCATTTTGGATATATTTTGTAAGGGGTTGATCGAAAATATAGAGGAAGTACAGAGGAGAACCGCTCTATTCATGAACGCTTGCTACAGTCCTTATGAAAGCGTCACAGAATTGATTAGTAAACTAGGCAGGGAGTCTCTGGTAGATAGACGACGCACGTTTCGTTTAAACTTATTGGTAAAAATGTGTACTCCCATTTTCACTGATGAGTGTGATGTAATACTTCGTCCACATACCTATGTGAGTCGGAATGAGAGAAAAGATAAGATTAGAGAAATAAGGTGCCGCACTGATTCCTATATGAACTCGTTTTTCCCTCGTACCATTCGGGATTGGAATGCACAACAAAGAGATTAGCGTTTGTACTGAGCACCCTCTGCCACCCACAATTTTGTGAATTGCAGGGTATATATGTAGAGGGTTTACCAAAGGTCAAATTGGTATGCATGTAGCCATCCGTGCATGCATGCTAGTGATTGCGGATAACTGTATGAATGGGTTTTTGTAATTAAAGTGTTTGTTAAACTTAACCAGAGTGTATCATCTAAATCATTTACAGTAATTAGGTTAAAACCCAAGTACTTTCAGGTAGAATTGTGTTCAAGAATTGTGATAAATCTGCAATAATCTGATAAATCTGTTACAATTATCGCTATTAGAGAAGCTATCTAAGTAAGTTATCCTTATCCTGACAAATAACATGCAGGTGCCCACAAGTAGATAACGACTATAAATCGGAAGACAGCCTAAAACCTAAAGACCACTTCTAAGAACCCACTCAAATATAATACTAACGATTAATAACCCTTGCGTGATTTGAGGAAATCGTGGAAAACCTACATCTGGAAGCCTGGACGGGGTTCAAACCCGAGTCCTCACGAATGCGAGGTCAGAGCGTTAACCGTTCACCGACCACTCCTGGTAGATGGAGCCTAAGAAGTTTAACTGCTGTGTTAAATTTTACTGTGTTCCTATCGCAAACCCCCTTCTCAACCGACTACGATACTCCATCCCCAAGTCAGAACAAGTAAAATATTGGCGATTTACAATTTTTTTGTCCAATTACAAACCTAAACTAAAACGTTTCTTCCAATTTTTGTAAGTTCATTGTTTCACTTCTATTAGCCTAAAGTTTCTGTTATGCATAGAGATAAGGAAGTTTAACTAACATATTTTGTTCCTGTACTCAATTTGGAAGGCACTTGGAATTTACTAATGGCGTCAATTAGATCTCTGAAAACTGGCATTGCTTGTCCAAGACGTACACACCTTGCTTGCAAAGTAGAGTGTTTCTTTTTTTTAATTTATCTCATTCAGTGATTAATATTGCAGTAATTTTGCTCCATACTTCTTGGATTTAGTAGTTTTATAAATTTGCTCTACATATGACTGAAGTTATGTGTAGGTTCCGTGCTGTGTTGCTTTGTTCTGTTATGCCAAAATATTTTACAGAATCAACCATATTAGTAACTGATCTTTTTGCTTTATAGTTCTGAACAAATGAATTCTACTTGTTAGTTATGCGCATTGCCTTGCACTTTTTACAACTTAGTGTGAGTTGCCATTAGTCACACCATGCCAATATAACATCCATATCGGCTGAATTTCTAAGCGCTCGGCCGAATCCCTTACTTCCCTATGGATAACCGCATAATCAGTGAACAAACTCACATCGCCATTCGTGTTGTCTCTGAGATCGTTTCTAAAAATTAAGAAAAGAAATAGCAAGCGTAGTGAACAAATTAAACACTGTTTCGTCTCTGTTCCTGGTTTAGGTGTTATTCATTTGCAATTTCCACTGATTTTGCCGGTTGTTCACTGACTGATGATCATCGAAACTCTAACGCATTTTGCGTAGTCATAGAAAACTGAAACTCTGTACACAGATATTGTCCTACGCACAAATCATTTAGAAAAGTAAGAATTTCCGTATAACTACCCCAAATACAACAGAAACATGAAATCGCTTCCTACCCTGATACCTTTATACATCTCAGATGTTCATTATAAACGGAGCTTAACAAGCGTATCTAATGTTTTAAATTTTACTTTGTTCTTCTCAAGGCCCGTAGTAAATGTGAAAAAGGGGCCCTTGGTTTTCGCCATCCGGGGCAGTTGTATAGCTAAGGCCTGCGTGGCTAATCCGGTACTGGTTCTTCTCAATTATTCTTAACTGACTACGACACTACTTCACCATAATTCCACTATTACTTCCCGTGGCCATAGAAACTAGGAATTTGTTAGATATACATGTATTCATCCCCAAATTGACCATCATTGGCGATTTTCCTATTACTTATTCTATGGTAAACCAAACGTTTCAGCGCATATTTCTAGGTCGATTGCTTCGATTAATTTGACTCATGTTTCTGTTATGCATAGACATCAGCAAGTTTATGTAATACATTAAATTTTACTCTGATCCTGGAACACTGCTCTCGCCAGGGATGCACTCCTTCTTTCTGCAAAGAGCGCACGCGTTAATTTCTCTAGCTGTGAGATTATTGTGATAATTCTGTACGAAAACTCGAACAGTATTTATGAAACTGGGCGAGCGTCCAAAATTCTTAGATTCAGTAATTTTTTAAATTGGGCAGTGTTGTTTTTATTATTTTATTAATCACTTTCAATGGTAAAGAATTCAGTATTCATAGCAGCATGAAAATAGATGCTATTTCTACAGACAAGAGTTGAAAGATAAACTTGCGCAAACTGAGTTTAACGGGATAGCGTTAATAAAACTAGTCAAAGTATACGAGAAATTCCTTACGTGTTTAAGGCTACGAGAACCATGTAGAGAAGAGTTTAAGGAAATTTAAAGTATGTCTGATGCTATTCCTAGGTGGTCACCTGAAAGAACTTTTACAGCAAATCTATGTGATACCAATAATCAGAACCTGATAAAATATATGTGCGAAAGATTGGTTTAATTTGTATCCTTAATCCCTAAAGACATTAAAGCTTCAGGGGGACATCTGCTAATATCTCCTGAAGCAGGATAATGTAGTGGCCTCCGACTAGAGCATACACAGTCACCAGGCAAGTGGAAGGAAGAAACAATCACTGACCAGGGAGGAGCCTGGACCAGCGAAGACACTAACTGTAAACTGTGACGCGATAATTCATTACAGTGAAACTCGGACCAAAACATTTTGTGGATTCAAGTTAACATTCTCTTATTCCCGCCTCCCACAAACTATTAACGAAACGAGTGTTCTGGATGCAAGGAAACGTTTTGTGATATTTATTAAACTCAGAGGTCAACATTTTATTCCCTGTATTTACATTTCCAACAACATTCATTGTGATTACTCAGTTTTTGTAATAAACAGATCAATATATCATCAGGGAAGAGAAAGCAACAAATATTCTACACATCTATTTGGTACGTTTTCTCGACACAGTGCAAGAAACAAAAGCTACCGAAACCATTAGATCTCGCTAGTCAGCTGTTTCTGTCGTTGGAATTCTGACTGCCTGCAGCGGTTCCAGCTTAGATGTGTTCCCAGTAAATTTGGGGGTCAACTCAAAGATGCGATTTTTTCGAGGGCTTTGTAATTTTAGCGGAGTTTTTAGTTTTTTGATTTCTTGTATTTACTTTTTCAATATTTAAATAGCTACACCAGGCACATATCCTACTTAATAAGAATTCATACTTCTCTAATGCTGAATATTTGTTCTGAACACTGAAGAAAATATCTGTATTTCTGATCCATAATATGTGCAACTGTATCAGAAATGTCTGTGAGGAAAGGAACTGGTTTTCAGATCGACATGGCTTTAGGCAAGGATATTCATGTCAATCTTAGATGGTGGGCAATAAGCAAGATATTTCAGATGACTTGGACAAGGGAGGCCAAGTTTATAGTGTGGCACTAGATCTTTCTACGGCATTTGACAGAGTGAGCCATAAAATGATTTTAAATAAACTGAAATCTATTGGAGTGAATGAAAAATTAGTTGCTGGGTAGAAGAATTCTCAAAATCCAGAAAGCAAAGTGTTTGAGGAGGAAATAAATTATCAAAAGATGAGAAAGTAAATATGGGAGTGCTACAGAGTAGTTTATTGGGACCATTGTTGTTCATTATTGTATTGAATGTTTTTTTTTTTTTTTTTGCAGATGGTATAGTGGTATACAATAGGATCAAAATAGGTGGAGACTGTAAACAGCTGCAGGGTGACCTGGATATAAAATCTAAATGGGCTGGTCAGCATAGAATGAGGATAAAAGCCAAGAAGATTTGGCTTATTAGGTACACAGTGTTATAGCCAAGCATGTGTTCTAAGACCAGAAATAATACTAAATATGGGACTGAGCCAGTAGCCGTACTTTACGCGGTCATCGGATGGAGGCGCACAGGCAAAAACACTTTAGGTTAAGCGGCGGCCGCGCCGGCCTTTTTAAGTAACGCTTGAAGCTCTTTACGAAATGGAGTACCTGGCGACTATATAGACCGACCAAGCCGTCAATCAGTCAGTCATTAAGGCAGTCAGTGAGTGTTTCAGTCTGGGTTCAGTTGAAAATTCGGGAGTCTTCTCGACCCGGCCTAGCAGGGTGGGGGTCGAGCCCAGGGACCAGCCAGCCTCCACACTCTCTGTCGTCACTCAATGTAAGTATATTATCCACTTGATATGGGCCGTAATCTATTGTTAGGATTTATAAGCAACCTTCCCGTTCTTTTACTATTACTCTCTGCGAGAGCATGTGTAAAATTTCTTCTAAATACGCTCAACCTTGGGTTAATGTCGGTTCTAGCCAAAGCTCCACAGGAGCGCTAAACCCTCTTGAATAACATTATTCCAGTAAGCCAGTCTGATCTATCCACCCATCATCCTACAACCGCTCGGGGATCTTGGGACTGTGGTAGCCTGCTAGCTTCTAGGCTCGGGACGTTAGCTAGACGCGTTTCGGGGTTAGATCACTATGGTTACCATACTGCCAGCGGGGAGTGCTAAGGTAAAACCATAGTCTGTAGAGGTGGTCTGCGATCCTATATTGCAACAGGACCACAACAAAAGATAAAAAAACTAAGGGTTAATTATGATTGTAGGGTGGGGTTAGAATTGCTTGTTGAAAGTTTGAAATGTAAATATCTTGGCATAACGTTTGATAATAAACTCAACTGGGCAGGTGGTAAAAAAAGGTTACACATCCTTCATTTACTGGAGAGGGTGATGAGAGGATGTACCAGAGAAGTTTATGAATTTGGTTACAAAACTTTGGTCAGACCGCTGGTTGCATATGTGATGTAGTCTGAGATCCACATTTTACTTAGCAAATACAGGAGTTTGAGGTTGTTCAAAGAAGAACAGATAGATTTGTTTGTACAATTGATCACAGCACCCAGTCAGTAACTAATATGATAAAAGATCTGCGTTGGAGGAAAGGAGGATGGTGAAGAGAGTGTGGGAATGTTTTTATTTGTTTATTGGTCCCATAGCATCATACATAGTTCAAAGTACACATGATATGGGATAAGTAAAAAATCTGTATGCAGACACACAGTACATCTCTCTCTCACACACACACACACATGGGCATTTTATAAATGCTGTGATCATTCATAAGATGGCTGTACAAGTTTTATAAAGACACAAAATTTATAATTACAAATAACACATGATTTTTCACTATTTAAGTCTATCATTTGGTTTGAAAACACTCATCAATACTGTAGAAGCAGTGGCCGAGCATGTACTCCTTCAGTCCTGAATGAATTTTGTATTTTCTTTTACAGATTTGATACTATATGGTAGGTTATTAAACAATCTGATTCCTGTATGTAATGGTCCTTTCTGACATAGGGTAGTATTTGTTTGTGGTACATGTAAATCAAATGTCTGTCTAGTATTATATGTATGCACATCATTGTTTGTTGCTGTTCAAACAAAAAATAGTGTAACTCAAAGATATTTCTTCTTTTATAATCTGTTTAAGACTGACAAAAGACTCACCTGGTTAGTTTTCTTAATTTTTGGCAGCAGTCCAGAAAATGTTTGGAGTTAATTTTCAAAAAAAAATAGTACAGAAGTTGTTAAAAAAATACTTGAAATTAACTGCTCATTCTAGTAAAATGATGTCATACTGCCTTCAAATGAGAACATGAATGTACTGTAAGCAATTGTGGCAGGGCAGAATTTTGAATAAAATTGAAGCTATTGAAACTATTGATGAAAAGCAAAAATCACACCACACTGGTTTCAAAAGATCCTTCCTCAAGTCTGTATGGTTTCAGATATTTTAAATATATATTTTTTTATTCTAGGCCCCTGGAAAACTATAAACAAAAACAATAAAATGTGTTCCATTTGTGAACATCTTAATTTCTATTCAAGTAGAGTGCCCTTCACTGCTGTGGCATTAGTACAGAAATTTTGGTTCTAAATATAGTTTGCCTATTTTAGAATCAATGGACTAAATATAGTGGCATTTGCCTAGCAAGTGAATCATGTTTATCTACTTCAACAGTAAGCTTATAGAAAATATAAATAACAACATCCTAATTCCCGAAACTATAATGTCTTTCAATAAATACTATGTTGAACCATGATGTCTGGGCAAACATACAGGGAATGTTTCATCTATCTGGCTGTTTGTATCCTTTTACGCAGAGGCCAAAGAAAATTACAATTTTTTATTTGTTGATAAACATGCGTCAAATATGCCTCAAAATCTCGTGATCCACCTCTCAAGAGGTGATGAATAAACATGGTAAGATCGGATTAAATAATGTGATTAGGCATCACAGTCAGTGATGTTTTCAATGTAGACTAGATTTAGAGACATGTCATCACAGAGACACTACAGATGGGAAGTGAGTGATTTAGAATCCAACGACTGCATCTCAAACAGCACACCTGTGCTACTGTATTGCATTTACCGCAAATAAAACATTAACGCATTAGGAGCTATTTCTAAAAACCAGAGAAATCACTGACCAATGATGGTTTAAATTTTAAATTAAATTCCTTAAAAAATATATTTTTCTTCTGGAATCATCCCTAGAAAATAGAGTATACAGCTTGATTTTGTGTGTTATATGTAATGTATTGAAATTTGCTTTCCTTAATCCTAAAAGAGGTCAGCTATATTAACACAGCTGTCCTGTCACTAATGACCTTAACGTCGGTGAGGTGTACAGGCATAACTAATAATAAAAAAAAAAACACAGCTGTCCTTTTTGCAAATATACAGTTTTTTTTCTTCAATTCATAGGATGTTAGGAATAACATAAGAACTGTAGGATTTAAGCTCAGACAGTAACTAAAATAAACAAGAAGTGTACGTATGGAAAGGTATTATGGTACTGATATATTCACTATTCCAATAAAAGAAACAGCAGCATCAAAAAAGGAAACATATAATGAACCATGTGATAGGGCGTGGTTAGACAAGAGGATGATATCCAATATCGCGTGGACAGACACAGCTGACGCGCAAGGCTAAACTATCTGGTGAGCAGCTGATTGTTGGACTGTGTGGAAAAAACACACCAAGAAATATGGAGAATAATGATTGCTGACAGTTGCATATATGATATATTAATCTGCTTGTTAAAAAATGTGTAACTACATTGAACGCTGTTGAGAGACTAAAGTAGGTGGGTAAAATTTTAACCTCATTGGTTAATAAATATCGCAGGCTGTTTCCTTTCATCAAATATATATGTTTTGTTAATAGTGTATGGGAGGTAGGGATAAGAGAATATCACTTTAATCAGAGAAATGTTTTATTCTGAGTATTATTGTAATGAATTATCGCTTCACTCATGTAAGCTTCTCCATGTCTGAGTGACTGTTTTCTTCACTGTGCTTGCCTGTGTTCTCCTCAAACAAGAATGTCTTTAAGGTAACTTAATTCAATACTTGGCACATGAATTTTTATAAAATTCTGTTGATAGTATCACCAGGCATACTTCCAAATATCATTAAATTCTCTACAAGATTACCGTTGTCATCAGCACTTACAAACTATTTGTATACCTGAATATTATCATCTATTCACACTTCCCTTTAAAGTCAACTTATGCACGTTTATCATTCAACTGTATTTTCAGAAATAGCTTCATGTTTGGGATGGCAAAAAAAGTGAATTAATTACTAGTTGAAATAGAGAAAAAAAAGTGATTCATGGAACAGAAAAACAACTGCACATAATTTATATAACCACTGAATCCAATTTTACCATCACCTTGGCACCAAACATTACAAGATAGGGTGCAAACTTTTAACAAAATTTAAAATGGAATTTCTGTTCACAGAGATGGATTTTATCACATAGTTAGCTCACTAATGTTACAATACCCCTTTGGAAAGGAAAGGGTGATGCGCTAGACTGCACCAACTATAGACCAATTTGCCTACTTTGCAACACAATGAAGATCTTTGAGTCCATTGTGGATGCAAGCCTTCCAAGCATAGTTAAGACTAACCCAAATTACTGTGGTTTCATGAAAGGCACAGGGATGACTGATGCTATTCATGCCACAACTCTTTTGATGCACATAGCATTTTTGGAGCTTGAAAAGGCTTTCAGTAGGGTACCTAGAGATATAAGCTGTTACTCACTGAGACGGCATTGGGAACCAGAGGTAAAAATTAAATGGATCCAGCTACTACATCATGTGGTCACCCGTTATGTTTGATGTGCTGTAGGAAGTTCTGACTCTTTTTCCCATCAGTGTTGGTGATCATCTGGGATCAGCTTCGTCCCCACTCCTGTTTATCCTCTGTCTTGACACCATTGCTGGAGAACTCACTCCACCCTGGGATATATCCTCCACGCTGATGATATCATGGTCACCTGCGAGTCTCGACAAGAATTTGAACAACAAATCCAACGATGAAAAACTTCCCTCGATTATTACAGCTTGCACCTTAATCTCTGGAAGACCAGTAAATGGAATGTGGGGTTCCTAGTGATGGGTCTGTTAATATTGATGGCATTAAATATTACAAGTCATCCGAGTTCATATATCTGGGAACTGAACTCTGTCTGGATAGTCAGACACACCCAGATCTATAAAACAGAGTCAATGCATCTAATGTGACTCAGACCACTGAGAAAATGCATTAGGGTCCTCTGCAATGGTACAGCCACATACTATACAGCAACGACACCTCGTTGGCAAGAACAGCACTCCACATAAGACTGGAGGAGCGTCTAGCCAACGTCTCACCTGAAGATGCACAAGATCAATACAAATGAAAGAATCCAGAAAAGCACACCCTGCAAAGATGCTAAGAAGAAGGGAAATGTATTTTACCACAATTTACATGGCAAGGGAACACCATAGAATTTTCCAAAATCTTCACAACTTTAAGGCCACTAATATATAGATTATTTTATACTGTTTGAGGTTTTCAGGTGTGTGTGTGTTAAACAATGTTTTCCAGCATATGGAATCTTATGGATTTTTTATAAGACTGATAGGATCTTCTCATATGTCTACAAATATATGTTTTCTAGCCATATAATTAATATTATACCTTACAGTGTAGCTAAATTACAAATTATAACTTTACCTTACCCCTCAAACTAATCTCCAATCTTAAAAGGATAAAACTCCACACCAGTATAACACTATATGAATTTTACAGCTAATTGGTGACTTACAAAATTTTCCCCAACCTTCACAAACATGAAAAACCTTACTTACGTACTCCTATGTGTAACATATCAAAAGTGACAAAAAAAAGTCTTCTCACCACAATGCATACTTTATGTATTGTTATGTAAATACAGTTCATCAACAATTCTTCAGAATGTTTACAAGCATAACGGTGTTAGTCTATACGGATTATTTTTTATGTTATGAAACTAATATGATGTTGTAAAAAATTCTGCTGACCTAGGATGCTCACATATACGAGGCCTGTTTTATGTATTTTGAACTTAAAAGAATCCGTAAACGATTTTCCACAAAGTTCACAAGTGTAAGGACACTCACCTGTATGAATTCTTTTATGTTTTGCAAGGTTAGTATTAGCAGCAAAAACATTTACCACAAACTTGACAAACATAAGGCCGCTCACCTGTATGAATTCTTTTATGTACTACTAATCGATCAGCCCGTGTAAATGTTTTTCTACAAATTTCACAAGTGTAAGGCCGCTCACCTGTATGAATTCTTTTATGTATTACTACGTGATTAGCCTTTGTAAATGATTTTCTACAAATTTCACAAGTGTAAGGCCGCTCTCCTGTATGAATTCTTTTATGTTGTACAAGGCTACTATTAGCAGTAAAACATTTACCACAAACTTCACAAACATAAGGCCGCTCACCTGTATGAATTCTTTTATGTATTACTAAGTGATTAGCCTGTGTAAATGTTTTTTCCACAAATTTCACAAGTGTAAGGCTGCTCACCTGTATGAATTCTTTTATGTACTACTAATTGATTAGCCCATGTAAATGTTTTTCCACAAATTTCACAAGTGTAATGCCGCTCACCTGTATGAATTCTTTTATGTCGTGTAAGGTTACTATTAGCAGTAAATACATTCTACACAAACTTCACAAGGCATAAGGCTGATCAATCTCAGGGATACTTTTTATGAGTTATTAGGATTGTCAAGAATTCATGAAAGGCTCTCCACACATTCTGGAAGCATAAGGCTGCTGCAGATCATGAGCAGGAATGACTTGATGATACCTAGAAACAAAGTAACACTGGTAAATTTAGCATAATACCATTCCTATAGTTAACCCTTTAACTGCTACGGTTCGCCCGGCCGAGCCCTCGCTGAGTGCGGCTTTGTTTTCGCCTAAGCTGTTTACCTGCCCTCGAATACCGCGTTTCACCGGACCACTGTGGCGTTCTTCTGCTGTCGCTCTGCGATTTGAAACTGCAGATACAAAATAAATACAGTTAATATAACATCTAAAGTTTTTCAGTTTAAAGCTCCTCTAAAAGTGAATGTCTGCGTTACCAAACATGCCGGTACTTCATATACTAAATAGATATTACAGCAACTGAAATGTTTTTAGTTTGTGAGCGTAGTAGTTTATCTGGAGAGAACCTTTCCGAATACCTTTCACAAATTCTGCACAAATTTTCCAGCCTTCTTTTTGACCCGGGTTAATGTATTTTTAATTGTTTTTTTTTGTATAATGTATAAATGTAATATAATGTATAAATGTAATGTAATTATTACTCTGCAGTTAACCATGGTTAGTAATTCTTTTTGTGTGATAAGCCTTGAAAAATGGTACAACACACAGTGATATATTACATGTTCTGCATTGGTTTCTCGACGCACTTTATTTATCGAACATACAGCGCATTTACGCATTGGCGTGCTCTTCTTTGAATTTGCAATATGAATGAAATTTGGAAAAAAGGTCTCAAAAAGTTGCGAGGGCGATTTCTAGGGGGGGGGGGTGGCGTCTCACGGACCTGACATTAAAAGACGGGGGGGAGGGTGTCAGGAAATCATGAAAACTACCTCACGAAATTTAAATTTATGGATGCAACAGACGAAACTCTGCAATTGGCATTTTTCGTCCGTTTACTACTCGGTGAAGAGCGTGAGCATTTAAAATGCAGTGTTCGAGAATGTGGAAAAAGAACTTTTTAAACCAATCCATAGTGAAAATATAGTGTGAATTGATTCTCGCGTATCTGTTGGTCTCATCAGCAATAGATATCATATGATATTCCGTTAGAAATATCAGGAAAAATGACAAACTGCTGGAATGTTAACGTAATCCACACTTGTGTCCTGCAGGTTAATCGACAAGCACATCCTGTCAAACGCGTCACTAAAGCATTCTCTTTTTCCACACATTTCGCTCGCACAATCTGTAGCTTCAAACTCTGAAAAATGGTCATTTTTCACTAGCTGATGTATACAGCTTAGGAAAATTACATCGAGATCCTGTCGAAGGGTTATCACTGTCATCCATATCAAAGTGATCATATTCACTGTCGCTTCTAGTAAGAATCTCCATGATTTCTTCCGCGGTACAAACACGACGGCGTATTCGGGAGGACGATGGTTCGAATCCCCGTCCAGGCATCCATATTTGGGTTTTCCATGGTTTCCCCAAATTAATCCAGGTGAATGCCGGGATGCTTCCTTCAAAAGGCCATAGCCGAATTCCTTCCCATTCCTTGCCCCCCATTCTTTACCATCTCAAAAGACCTCGCTGTTAAGAGAAGTTAAGCAGTTAAAAAAAATAATGACTGTATGCCATTTTCTCAGCGAAAACTAAAAGGAAAAGAGCAACACAAATTAGATCGCAGCTGCCAATGCCCAAGGGCCGAATGAGGAAAACAACTAACCACCCTGGGTGGAAATATGGCTTCATAGCCAAGCCGCTAAGAGGCTAGCGTGTTAACACGTCTGGAGCACAGACAGGCGGCGAGGCGGCGCGTGTATACACGTCTGGAGCACCTGGGCGCAGTAGTAGCCACGCGCGTTAACGCGTCTACAGCAGTCAAAGGGTTAACAAACTAATGGCTTATTATTAGAAAATCGCATACCAGGTTTCTAATAATCTATATATAATATTAAAAGAACTTTCATTTATACAGTTACTGCCCCACATCTACAAGATATGAACTATATCACTATTTAATAGTTTTCATGCATTTTGGCATTACTTTTCTATTCCATTATCTATAGATCATGTACGTAATTATGTATATAATTATTTGATTTTAGCAAGCTTGAGTAAAGTGTAGAAAAATATATTTAAATTCTTACTTACAGCTCACTCCATAAATTTGCTGAACACTATGCACTAATTATGCTATATCACAGTTTTTTATATCTCCTATCACACTCTTCAACACTTTCCCATACAGAACTGCCCGTAATCTAATAAAAAAAAACCTATATTTAATATATATTACAAGCAATACTTTTAAACCTACAACTAGCAGAGTACTTGGCAATTGCCTGGTCTAATCAGGACTCATTTACCCACAGGCTATTTTTATATTTCTGATGTGAATCATTCGTACTAAGTTTTATTAATTTGGCACCAGCCATTTTCAGAAGTAAACTAAACATTGATATACCCAAACGATTCTCAGGACGGAGTGAATTGGATGCTGCAATACAGAATGTCAGTTTATATTTTGTTCCAGGCTGCATTTCAGCCCAACCATACCATGTGTTAAAGTTGCTGTTCAATAGTCAAAATATCTACTATCTGTGCATTAATACTTAACACATACATAAATCTGTATCTGAAATATATCTGTTTCTTCCGAGCATCATGTAGAATATACAGATTTTTCATGGGTTTTCACAATGTTTAAGCATAGGGTACAAGCTAAAATATGATGTACATATAATACATTTATTTACGAATATTCTGGCATAACTTAAAAGAGCTGATTTATTTGGCGGGATTTAAAACTGTGTGTTTCTATAAAGAACACTGGAAATTAAAAGGGGACAGGGTAAAGTGGTTGGGCTTTTGTAAACCTAATATATACAGTAATTTTTGGCTTGTTTTAATGTATATGGGTTGAAAAAATTCCTTCAAAATTGCCTAGAAACTGTAGCTTTGTATAAAGAATATTGGCACTAATTAAGGGATGGAAATGGGGAAATTTGGTTTTTGTAAAAACTAATAAGGACAAGTATTTTCCCTTTGTTTTAATGTATGCAAAGTTCCATCGAAATCAGAAAAAAATATTGGATTTACATACGAATTAATGGGTATAAAAGGGGAAATGGGGTAGTTAACAAGAAGCATTTCGAGAATTTTGCATACACGTTTAAACACTGTCAGTCAATATTTTTAGAACTGTTCATATGAAAGAATGTTTCTCAAACACGTAGTATTTTAAGGCTGCGGCCTTTGGAATGCTGTTACACTGCATGTAGCAGAACGGCCGGCGTTCGGGGGGGGGGAGGGGAGGTAAGCGGGTTAAATGTATCCCACTTTTGTGTAGAGCTAAAAAAAATAATAATAAAAAAATTGGACTAACTTCTCACATGAATGCTAAGAAGCTTACCCCAGGCCCCAAAATCCTTGTTCCAACCCTGTGCAGCAGAGGATTGAGGGTGTGGCTTTTACGTAGTATAGCTGTTATGGGCCTGTAGCAGGCGCAGCTTGTACCAACCCGATCATGATTTTCTTGTAACGCTAGTTACAGCACAGGGAAATCAGCAGAGAGGTTGAACTTCCACTCTCGAATCCCTGTCCCTGAATCTCCAGTTTATGCTTTCATGTATTATCAACTGACGTTAAATATTTATATTTTGACAGTGAAAAAGATACTTTTATGTTTCGGCGGTTGGCCATTGTATCAAGCATAGTACAGGTACACTAAGTTTGTAAACTTTCCGCTAGAGTGCACTAGAATACGGTGATATAAGTTTCACCATCTAGTGAGAATTTGTCGAACGATTAGATAATGATACATTTTGCGTGCTTATTTAATCTAAGTTGCTAAAGGTGTTTGCACGAGAAAGTGTGTTATTTGATAGTTTCTTTTTGTGTGTCGTGCGGTTGAGCCTTCCCCAGTATAAAAACCATAAGCCACCACGAATTGTGATATATGTTGCACAGTGCAGTAGAGGTATTTGGAGGCAATTGGAATATGTGAATGAGTGTATTGAACAAACTGGGCCCTTTTATAGACTGCACTGGAAATCCTACTGTTATTTTTTGCGCAATGGATATTTTTCTGCCCATTCCTGAGCATAATGATCGTTACCACAAAAAACTTTCTATAGTTCTAAGCAGCCATTTAATACATTTTTTTGAGCAATGGGTTATCCAGCTATTCTCACCAATATTCTTATCAGCAGTGATATACTACCCTGCAACTGATAAAGCATGGTGAGAAATCACTCTGATATTTAGGGTTGGAGGGAACAACAAATTCTAATATGACGCATCAGACAATCCATGATAACATTATTTGCGTGTGTGATCGAGAACTTGTTATCTAGATTTAACATATACTATAATGTACAAAGAAAAAAACTTATTACTATCATAAAAATAAAGTTATATTAATTAAGTGAGTCTGTTCTCCAGGGAAAAATACCAGGTAAGAGAAGTGCTGTTAGAAGAAGAACTTCCTGGTTAAAAAATCTAAGAATATGGACCTCCAAGACAACTAAGGAGTTAATCCGAGCATCAACCAGCAGAGACGAGACAGCCAAGATGGTTGCCGACATCCGGAACGGATAGGGACCAGAAGAAGAAGAATTAAGTGATTAACATTTCTGGCTCATACTGAAACATAGGAGTGTCTGAGATAAATTCATTTGGAGCAAGTGAAAAAAGTTCTTTTGTATTCACAGTTAGAAGCTAATTGGTGAAATTTCTTTAAGTTGCTGTTCAAACACAAAAGTAGTGTAATTTGGAAATCTTTCTTCTTTTTTTTATGGCACAAAAAACAAATTATATTCTGTTTCACTCAGACAAAACTCTCACCTGGTAAGGTTTTCTCTAATTTTTTTGCAGTACTGGTGGTCCTGAAAAAGTTTGGAGTTTATTTTCGAAAAATACTTGAAACTAACTGCGCATTGTATTAAAATGATGTCATAGCTGCCTGCAAATGAGAACATAAATGTACTGTAAGCAATTGTGGCAGGGAAGAATTTTGAATAAAATTGAAGCTATTGAAGAAAAGCAAAATACACACCAAGCTGGTTTCAAAAGAAACCTTTCTCAACTCAGTATGGTTTCAGATTATATATATATATATATTCTAGGCCCCTGCAAAACTATAAACAAAAACAATAAAACGTGTTCCACTTGTCAACATCTTAATTTCTATTCAAGTAGAGTGCTGTGGCATTGATACAGAAATTTTGGTTCTAAATATACTCTTGTCTAATTTAGAAGCAATGGACTAAATATAGGGGCATTTGTCAAGCAAGAGAATCCTGTTTACCTACTTCCAGATTAAGAAATATCATAAATAACAGCATTCAAATCCCAAATCTAGAATGTCTTTCAATAAATACTTTCTGTTGACCAATGATATCTGGGTAAACATACTGCCGAATGTTTTCTCTGACTGGCCGTTTGTATCATTTTACTCAGAGTACAAAGAAAATTACAATTTTTTATATGTTGATAAACTAGCTTCAAATAAGCCTCAAAAGCTTGTGATCTAGCTCTCATGAGGTGATGAACGAATATCGGTAAGACACTGATTAAATAATGTGATTAGGCATCACAGCCAGCCCATATTCCCTTTTTTCAATGTAGACTAGATTTAGAGAAGTGTCTTCAACAGAAAGCACTATAGATGGGAAGTGAGTGATTTTAGAATCGCAACGACTGCATCTCAAATGCAGCACTTATCTTCCTATATTGCATTTGTCGCAAATAAAGCACTAATTTATTAGGAACTACTTTTAAAGCTCTGAGAAATCACTGACGAATGATGGTTGAAGTTTTAAATGAAGTTGCTTATAGAAAAATATTTTTCTTCTGGAATAATCCCTAGAAAATAGCGTATACAGCATCACTTTGTGTATTACATGTCATGTATTTAAATTTGCTTTTCTATAATCCTTGAAGATGTCTGCCATATTAACACAGCTATACCACCTCTAATGAAATCAACATCAATGAGGCTTAAAGCCACAAGTAAAAAAACTGTCCTCTTTCCAATACACAGTTTTTTGAAATCTAAAAAAAAAAATGTTCAGAATAACCTAAGCAGTGTAGGTTTTAATCTCAGATGGTAGGTAAGATAAAAAAAAACCGTTCCCAAAAGCAAAAGTGTGAAACGATATTTTGGTACTGACATGTTTACTATCTCAATAAAAGAAATAGCAGCAATATATATATATATAATAAGACCATGTGATGGGGCATAGCTAGCACAGAGGACGATATACAATATCACGCCAACAGAAACGGCCGGCTGATGAGCAAGACTAAACTACCTGGTGAGCAGTTGATTGTTGCACTGTGTGGACAAAAAATGCCAAGAAATATGGAGAATATTGTTTGCTGACAGTTGCATACTTGATATATTAATCTTTCTCTTAAAACTGAGTAAGCGCATTGAACGTTGATGAGAGTCTAAAGCCGGAGGGTAAAATTTTGACCCCAGAGTTTAATAAATATCGCAGCACATTTCCTTTTATCCAATATGTACATTTCGTTAATAGTGTATGGGAGGTAGGGAAAAGAGAATACCAACTTTAATCAGAGAAAGGTTTTATTCAGAGTATTATTGTAATGAATTATCAGATCACTCGTATAAGCTCTTCCTTGTTTGACTAATTGTTTTCTTCACTTCACTTGCCTGTGTTCTCCTCAAACATGAATGTCTTTAAGGTAACAAAGAAATATTTGGCAAATATATTTTATAAAATTCTGTTGATAGTATTGCTGAGAGTTATTGAACCAGGCATACTTCCAAATATCATTAAATTCTCTACACGATCGGCACTTACAAAATGTCTCGTACACTTGAATATTATCATCTATCAATGCAACCTGTTGAAGTCCACTTGAGCATGATTATCTTTCATCTGTATCTTGAGAAATAGCTTTTTTTAAGACTACAATAAACAATTAGATTTATTACCAGCTGAAACGAAAAAAAAGATTCATGGAACATAAAAAACAACTGTGTGCAATTTATATAACCACTGAATCCAAGAAGACTGGATGGTCCATAGAGTGTCATAAATATTGTTTGAGATCACCAACAAAATTATTACCATAATCGCTAAAATCACTCTAGGCAAATACAATCATGCTTCCATATGCAAAATAAAAAAAACTTCAGATGCAATTTTTCCTGATAAACACAAGGAAAAGGACATAAAAATTAGTTCCTTAAAGATAGAAAATGTTTGTTGAGTCATATTGCAGTGTTAATGGATTCTGGTTTTACATTATCTTTAATATGTTCTTTGCATAAATATTTCACCATAAACAGTAAATAGACCAGATGAGGAACTAGAAGCTATCAAATTAGGAATGTAATATTTATCATAAGAAACATGTTGGGCTCAATTTTCTACCAGTATATAAAATAATAACCAGACATGCCAACTGCAGTCCCTTAAGACTTATAGCTACAATCTGATAGAACCGAAACATTTTAGAGCTGTAGGTCCATATTGTCTACTTCTATTTAATGTGTCACTGAGTAGTTTACCTGACTTCATACAACATTATATGGTGTCACTATTCTTCCATGATGTCCAGTGGAACTACCTAATATAGTTCTACTATGTACTAACAATTACACGTAGTGAAATGTTAATAGTTCTTGCAGGAAGCTGCAGTGTTTTAATAACAGTTAGCCTATTTCTGGTATAGCTAACTTTGTAAACAAATTGCACTGCTTAATTCTTTAATTCAATTGCAGTGAAGACCATGCTACAGCAACAATATTCCTACACACCCATTCACACATTTTTCGCTTCCTGCTTTTTTTTATTAAATTTTTTGTGTGTAATATCACCTTTCTCTTTTATGAATATACTTTAAACTATTTCGCCATTTTAGGTAAGTTATTCAGAACATCTCTTCATAAATATATGTTATGACGCACCAGCGTGACTACAATGCAGTCTTTGTTCAACTCTTGAGTGATGCAGCCACAAATGACTAGAGTCTGATGATTCATTTACAGTCAATCATTAATTCAGTTACAATTACATCACACTGTCATCAGGTATTTTATATTAAATGAGCAACTGAAGATTCCAAAATTTTTACTATGGCAAATGTCGTAAGACTAATGTCATTTAATTATAGCACACAGTACAACCAATAATGAAAGAGAATATAACTCACGTTTGATAATAACCACTGAACTATTGTATATATAAAAATCAGTTAAATCTATACAACAAATAAAAAAATGAATTTTTATAGATATTTTACTTCAAACTTATAAAAAGAAAAAAAAGATAAACAACCATATTAAGGCTTAACATCAAACTATATTATATCAGTAAAATGACTTAAATTGTAAATTTGATACTTTGATCGATAAGAATTTCTATAACATGAAATGCATCAGATGATTGTTAACATACATAAACTATTATATTTTCCAGAATATATATTTTTTACACAATTTGCCATGAAATTTACAGTTGTATTTTACTAAGTAAATAGTTTTCAACATATATTTCAACAAAATTTTCCATAATCTTGATGCATTCTTAAAGCACCATACATTACAAGATGGGTGAATAAACCTTAACAAAATTTAAAATGGAATTTCTGCTCACAGAGATGGATTTTACCATATAGTTAGCTCACTAATGTTACAATACTTCTTTGGGAAGGAAAGGGTCATGTGCTAGACCGCTCCAACTATCGACCGATTCGCCTGCTTAGCCACACAATGAAGATCTTTCAGTGCATTGTGGACACAAGCCTTCAAAGCATAGTAAAGGTTGAATCAAATCAGTATGGTTTCATGAAAACGCACAGAAATGACTGACGCTATTCATTCCACACATCTTTTGATGGAAACAAACCTTGAAAAGCACTGCACATAGCTTTTTAGATCTATAAAGGCTTTCAATATGATACTTAGACAACTATTCTGTTGCCGAGATGGCATGGGGAACCAGAGGTATAAACTAAATGTATGCAGCTACTACACTGTATTGTCACCAGTTATGTTTGATGTGCTGTAGGAAGTTCTGACTCTTTTCCCTATCAGTGTTGTTTTTCATCCTAGATCAGCTTCGTTCTCACTCCTGTTTATCCTCTGTCTTGACACCACTGCTGGAGAACTGCTCACTCCACACCCCAGGATATATCCTCCACGCTGATGATATCATGGTCACCTGCAAGTCTTGACAAGAATTTGTACAGCAAATCCAATGATGGAAAACTTCCATTGATAAATACAGCTTGTAGCTCAATGTCTGGAATACTGAGCAAATGGAGTGTGGGGTTCCAAGGGATGGGTCTCTTAATATTGACAGCATAGAACTCTGTATGTCATCTGACTTCAAATACCTGGGATCAGTACTCTGTTCAGATGGTTAGATACTCCCAGACATCTAAAACGGTGTCAATGCAGCCTGTATGAAGTGGTATCAAGTCATATGGATCCTTTTTGACCTGAAGGTGCTACTGTAGCTCAAATCAAAGGTTTACAGTTCCATCATTCATGCAGTGGCACTGTTTAAAACCAAATGTTGGCAAGTCTAAAAAAGACATGAACAATAGCTGCATGTGATGAACATGCAGATAATTCACTTGATTGGAGCCCATCAGGATTTAGAATGTTTGGGCACCATTTAGTGTGGCTTCAACCACTGAGAAAATGCATTAGTGTGCTCTGCAATGGTACGGCCATGTATTATGGATCAATGACACCTCACTGGCAAGAACAGCACCTGACATAAGACTGGAGGGGTGAAGACGACGAGGGAGACCCATGAAACACTGGCTGCATACCGTGTGGCAGAAAATGCGTCTAGTCAATGTCTCACCTGAAGATGCACAAGATCAACACAAATGGAAGGAATTTAGAAAAGCAGACCATGCAATGAGGGATTAATGCTAAGAAGAAGAGAATTGCATTTTACCATAATTTACTAGGACTAGGGGACATCATAAACAATTTTCCTAAAATTTTCATGACTTCGAGGTCACTAACATATAGATTATTTTATGCTGTTTGAGGTTTCCAAATAATATATACATGTTATAATTTTTCTCTCCTATATAGCATCTCATGGATTAATTTATAAGACTAATAGGATTATCTTCAATGTCCACAACTATATGATTATTTAGCCATACAAATAATATAATGCCTTACAGTATAGACAGAATATGAATTATAACTTTACAGTGACAACTTAAACAAATTTCCATAATATTACAAGCATAAAAGTCTTCATCACTATAACTCTACATGAAGTTTACAGCCATTTACAAAATTTTCCTCAACCTTCACAAATATGAAGTACCTTACTTACATACAATTCCTTTTTGTATTACAAGTCAAAAGCTACAAAGAATAATGCTTCACACCACTATGAATACTTTCATGTGTTCTTAGGTAAATACAGTTCATAAACAATTTTCTAGAAGTTTACATGCATAAGGCTGCTAATTGTTATAGTTTCATTTAAGTTTTTAGAAGCTACATGATGGTGTAAACAATTTTCACAAATATAAGGATGCTCACCTGTATGAGCTCTTTTATGTATCTTGAACTTAGAAGAATCGTTAAACAATTTTCTAGAGATCACAGGTATAAGGACGCTCATTAGGATGAACTATTTTATGTTTTTTTAGGGTAATGTACTGTGTAAATGATTTTCCACAAACTTTACAAATGTAAGGCCGCTCACCTGTATGAATTCTTTTATGTACTACTAAACTACCAGTATGTGTAAAAGTTTTCCCACAAACTTCACAAACAAAAGGCCGCTCACCTGTATGAATTCTTTTATGTTCTACTAAGTGATTAGCCTGTGTAAAAGTTTTCCCACAAACTTCACAAACAAACGGCCGCTCAAGTGTATGAATTCTTTTATGTATTATAAGGCACATATTGTCAGCAAAACCTTTTCCACAAATTTCACACGCATAAGGCCGCTCACCTGTATGAATTCTTTTATGTACTACTAAGCGATTAGCCCGTGTAAACATTTTCCCACAAATTTCACAAGCATAAGGCCGCTCACCTGTGTGAATTTTTTTATGTAGTACTAAGTTAAACGAATATGAAAACTTTTTTCCACAAGTTTCACAAGTGTAAGGCTGTTCACCACTATGAATTCTTTTATGTCTTACTAAGTTATTAGCCCGTGTAAATGTTTTTCCACAAATTTCACAAGTGTAAGGCTGCTCACCTGTATGAATTCTTTTATGTTGTACAAGGCTACTATTAGCAGTAAAACATTTACCACAAACTTCACAAACATAAAGCCGCTCACCTGTATGAATTCTTTTATGTATTACTAATTGATTTGCCTGTGTAAATGTTTTTCCACAAATTTCACAAGTGTAAGGCCGCTCACCTGTATGAATTCTTTTATGTACTACTAAGTTATTAGCCTGTGTAAACGTTTTTCCACAAATTTCACAAGTGTAAGGCCGCTCACCTGTATGAATTCTTTTATGTCGTGAAAGGTGAGTATTAGCAGTAAAATGTTTACCACAAACTTTACAAGCATAAGTCCGGTTTATCTTATGGATTCTTTTACGAGTTATTAGGATTTCAGAATTCACGAAAGGCTCTTCACACATACCAGAAGGGTAAGGCTGCTGTAGATCACGAGTAGGAATGACATGACGACACCTAGAAACAAAGTAACACTGGCAAATGTAGCATAATACCATTCCTATAGTTAATAAACTAGTTATTACTAGAACATTGCAGGTCAGGTTTCTAATAATCTATATATAATATTAAAACAACTTGCATTTATACAGTTACAGCCCCACAGCTCTAAGATATGAAGTATATGACTATTTTATAGTTTTAGTGCATTTCGGGTTTACTTTTCGATTCCATTATCTATGGAACATGTATGTAATTTTGTATATAATTAGTTGGTTTTAGCAAGCTTGGGTAAACTGTAGAAAAAATATAGATTTAAATGCTTACTCTCAGCTCACTCAATAAATTTACCGAACATTATGCACCAATTAAGCTATATTAAAATTTTTATCTCTCTTATCACACTATTCAACATTTTCCTACACACAAGTGATAATTATCTTATAAAAACTCTACATTTAAGTAATATATATTACAGCAACATTTTCACACCTACAACTAGCAGAGTACTTGGCACTGCCTAGTCTAATCAGGACTAGTGTTCGAAATTGAAAAAAATAAGCTTTGTAAAAAAAAAAAAAAACATAAAAAACCTAGCACCCTTGTTTTTTTCGGAATATATTTGGTAAATCATGGTTTTATTTATGGAACTTATATTTTACATGTGTTCTTAAATCTTACTGAATCATATAATGTCTTACATAATGATTCATAAATCGTAATATAATTTTATTCATCCTCTATGTCAGTACCACATTCACTAGTATCAGTACCATGTAACGATACTATTGACAGATCGGGTAGCAGCAGAGCAGACTATATGAGTAGTGTAGTAAGTAAGAGACAAGATGGCGAAAGACTATGGCGAAGTGTAAGTACGCGTGGTTATAACTGACTGTACTATGAGCGAGTGAACTGTAAGTTAGCTATAGTGACTTTATAAAGAGTGACTACAGACTTATTTGCAGTGTCGGTGACAGTTTCAGTGCAAAGCTGTAATGAGTAGGAACTGTGAACAGTGAAGTGTGGTGCCGTCACATGTGTGGCAGGTTTGGCGAGTATAAATAGTCTTGTTCACTGCTTAATCGGACCTGGCAATCTTCAGATCTACGAGGTCCGATTAGAATTATACATCTGGTGGTTTACACGCTGTTTTGTAGCAGCTAGTGAACTATTATGTAATAAACAGGTGTTAACTGTATTCCAGGAAGGATGTTTCATTTGTATGCTTGTGGCTACGTTGAGTGACTTAATTTCGGGTAACCTACCCGTGGCGACTGTGTCTAGACCGACTCTTCAATAGATTTAAAGCTGCTCAGAATTGAATGTAACTATGAACTCGTGTATTATCCAGTATCAGTACTAATTAAGTAAACCAATAGGGACAGATATAATTATTTATTTATCCATTTATGCAGTTACGGCGTTACAACTACCAACACTAGTTCGGTCGGTGTCGTAGTTTTCTGTTTCTGTTCCTTCTTCTCTCACCTCTAGATCCATAACTTCAGAAATAGTTACATTTTCGTTTACTGGTTGTTCTTGTATTGTACGCAAAATATTTTGAGATTGCAATTTTAAATTATGAGCAAAGTACACACTGTGCATAAAGACTGTGCTGATAATTCTGTAATACAGTCTTTTAAGTTTGAATTTAAATCTATTATCATACAAAATAGGACATTTTTTTCAATTGTTGGTTTATGCCAATGGTTGCAAAGAAACGATTCATAATTACTGACAATTTAATGACTCAGTATCACTATATGCTTAGAGTTTAACAAGTATACTAATAAAAGGAAAGCACAATAAGTAATAAAAAGAGCAAAAAAACATAGATAAATTAAAATTCATAATTTTTTGAAAAGATCCGGAGGTCTACAGATGAATCTGTGGGGCTGGCAGCACAAGTTCAAATAGCGAGTATCAAACCAAACAACGGGGAACAGGGAATCCTTCTCGCCCAACCTAGCCTCTTCGGGAAGTCCCCGTTCGTAAAAGAATATCAGAGTCAATGTTGCCAATATTTTTATAATTTTCTTTTCTACTGAACCAGCAAAATATAGTAGATTAAAAAATTAAGATAAGCTCTAGGTATATGTCAGTCACTGGCTACACACTGCTTCACTCTAGACACCTGGTATAACTGACACTTTGGGTTATTAACCATCAAGTGTGCTAATCACAGATTATACAAACATATCATGATATTACACTCAGCCATATTAATATTAAAGATCAGTTGTTATCAAGGGTAATGTCGCAAGGTTTTTTTGTCTGTATGTAGCAAAAAGCCTGACCATCTATTAATTCATGTGAAGTAAATCAGACTTTATTTCAATTTAATGTTCCACATATACTGAATTAAAACTGTGTACTTTATCTACATTATTTATAGTTGTTGTCCTACTAACAGAATTTAAAAAAAAAATTGTAATCTAGTCAAATAAAATTCCACAGTATTTGAGAACATCAGTTCAAATGATCCCTAGTCCAGCAGATCTTTTTATTCTGATCCTGTAAAACAATAGCCAAAAAATAAAATGTAATTTCATAGGTATAGGAAAGAAGCCTCTATCATACTTAATAAAAGAATTGTGTAAAATCAACTCCGAAAATATCCACTTTATATAGAAATTGATATAAACAGTACTATCTGACTGAATCGTAACAAACAAAAATGAGAACTAAATACCAACTGGATCAGTAATATTGTAATTACAAATTGTAATAGGGATGTAAGGGTAATCAGCCTCTTCCTACCAAACATCCTCCTTCACGTGGTGCACCCTGTTTGCACGGACGTGGCTCTGGTGACTGAAATATACGTGGTATATGGAGTCACCCACTGCTTGCCAACGGCCTCCTAAAGAAGGGCAGAAGAGCAGGAAGTGGCTCAGGCCACCCTCTTGCCCTTGGAGTTTGGAACGGCCCATAAAGGCAGATGAATAATCGATGGCATGGGAATGCAGAAGGCAACAGGAAGCCACTAACGAAAGCCGTAAGAATATCTCAAAGATTTGTAAGCCTCTTAAATTACCAATAGAATAATGGCTTCTTTCTGGGTAAAATATTCCAGAGGTAAAATAGCCCCCCCCCCCAATCTGATATCCAGGTGCAGTCTGCTCAGGGAGGAGTCATTAGAACAGATAGAAACATTCTAAGAGTCAGAGCGTGGAATAGTTAGACATCTGAATAGGGCAGGTAGATTAGAAACTTACAAAGGGAGATGGAACGAGTTAAGTTAGATATCATTGGGACTAATGAGAATACCTCGGAAGGATGCACAGAATTTCTGGTCTGGGAACACAGAATAATCATACAAAAGCTAGTAGGTGGAGTTACTAGTGTAGAATTTGTAATGAATAAGAGAATAGGAAAATGGGTAAGTTTAGTGACAGAATTATTTTGATGAGGGTAGAAACTAGGCCTGCTCCAATCATGTAAGTACATATGTATATGCAAATGTCATAGGAAGATGGTGAAGAAATAGGGAAAATATATGCTTACATTGAAGAATTAATCCAAAATATGAATTGGGAAGAAAATCTAATAATCATTGGTGACGGGAAAGTGGCAGCTGGAGGAGGAAAAGATGGTAATACAGTAGGAAATCCCTTGGAGAAGAAGAGAGCGAAAGGTTATTTAAACTTATATCAAAAAATATTAAACAGAAGAGATTCGAATTGATTTTAATAACAGTACTATCTTCACACTTCTGAAGAGAGCACAAGCTGATAAATGTGAGAATTGCTGCACTATAAGTCAACATTCCAGGCTTCAAAATCGCTGATCAGAATAATATATAGAAAAATGGAAACTGCAGTAGAAGAGATAGTAGGTGAGGATAAATTTGAGTATAAGAAAAACTGTGGTACAAGATAAGTGATTCTGGCCTTAAGATTAATACTTGAAGAGCAAATAAATGAAAATAAAGATAATTTTTGATAATTGTTGATTTAGAAAAAAATTGATAATATTACGCAGAACAAGATGATAAAAATTTTGATTTTTGTTTTGTTTTTTATAATTGTTTTAACGTCTCTCTAACAACGTGGTCTTTAGAGACGGGAAAGGATGGGGGGCAAGGAATGGGAAGGAATTCGGTCATGGCCTTTTTGAAGGAAGCATCCCGGCATTCACCTGGAATGATTTGGGGAAACCATGGAAAACCCAAATCTCGATGCCCGGACGGGGATTCAAACCGCCGTCCTCCCGAATGCGAGGCCAGACCGCTATCCGTTACACCACCACGCTCGGTAAAAGAAGAAGGGAGGTCTAAAATATGGAGAAAGAAGATGCTGCTTATGTATGGGACAACTCTAATGGCATGCACTAGTGAAACAGGAGTTGAAATTATTTAAGTCATGGATGATGGCATGGGCAGCAACTGCGTGCTTTTGGTTCCTGTGAATACTGTCAGTGGCCATTTATTCTTATGGAAAATGGATTTGGGGTTAAACCTATATATGAAACCAGGCAGTGATTGCATGTTAAGTGGCATATTACATGGAAGGTTTCCCAGGTTGTGTGTATTTATATGTACCATAGCCTCTAGCAATTGTTTCAATAATGAAACATAGTTTCAATCTAATATACATTGATATCAAGCAAAGAAGATCTAAACTAAAACCTGTAACTGTAAAGTATAAGCATTATCTAGAAACGAAAATAGGATGACTCAATCTTACCTTGTTTGCAAAAATGAGGAAGAAAGATGTGCAGGTCTGCTGGAGTCCTGGTGCATATGAAGCCCGGTCAAATTATTAAACATTTGTCGGCAATGCAGACACACATATGATGGGCAGGAAACAGCTGTGACATGTTCAAATACATGTTTTATCAGGGAACTCCAAGATAAAAATACCTGTGCACAAATAGCACACACAACTTGCAATTCTCGTTTCTTGCTTCAAAGAAATTTCACTGTTATGATAAGGTGTATGGGCACACAATGTTGACAGATCTGAGAAGATGAGACCACACTGTTCACAAATATACTGTGGAGTATTTACAAGTGAGTCATGGCAGAATACATGTCTTATTAGCAATATCCCTTGCATTGTAAACTTGCTAGACACTTAGCACACACAAACTGCAGTGGTCTCATAGCAGATGCGTTTTCTAACACACCAGTATCCTCTTGGTCACGACACTGAGCTAGGATTTGTTTAAATCTAATTGTTGACCTGCAAAGAGAAAAAAATTATATCCTTTACTAAGGATATGCACTAAAATGTATGACTTAAGCTACATACTGGCACATGAAACATTAAAAACTAATTTCAATTCCATATACTAGATATACATTAAACTGCTACACTTTATACAAATGAAACTAAGTAAAATGGAAATGGCTTTTAGGCTATATAAATGATAAAGGAAAGGGAAAATGACTCATCACTCACCAAAGATGAAGGTCACAATGAGTGAAAAACATAAATGGCAAACACAAACGTATACAATATTTCAGTTTTCACCTTATTCACGTAATAGAAGCCGAGTCATGTGGTTCAGGAGGTGTGAATATGCCAAAGTTTATCACATGACTAAGTGAATTATCGATATGTCTGCAAAGACTGAGATGTTATATACAAATATATTATATCCCAGGTGGTGATAAAATTATTAATATTATAACAAAAGGGTCTGGAATATTAAAATAAGCAGTATATAAATAAATTAATCAAATAGTTAAATGATAATACTAATAATAATGAGTAAACCATATTGAAGTAATTACTGCTGGGCAATGCAAAGGATATATGGAAGCAACTTTTATTCCTAACAGGAAGAGGTGAAGATAAACTTCTAACTCCTTAAATCTGGAGCTACTTGGCTAGGGATGGATGACCCTGAGAGAAAAGCCATGGTCATCCAGGAAAGTGTTTTGAAATGGGCTGATTCACTGCTTATTTTTTTCTTTCTTTTATTAAAAATAAAGACTATATTGAAGAAACCAAGGAAAAACATGGGAATCAGATACTTCCATCGAGAAAGGCTGATTGGAAAAACAATAATGCACCAGGCAATAAAAGGTTTAATGATTAGGTACAAAAACATCAATTACTTGAGGGACTATGCTATATAAATACTGGGAAAAATAAATGAAAGAGAAAAAATAATTACATATGGATTCATAAAAAAGTGTACAAGCTATGTAGTGTTTCAAGTGAAATGTTTCCACCAAATGGAATGAAAATTTGCAGCATTATATCATATAATTGCCAAAGCTATTAAACTTAAAGATTCCACCTTTATTGATTATAGCTTTATGCCTCATAAGTTGAGGTGATTAGTGGTGGGAATGTACTGGGAGCAAGGAACAGGAAGGAATTAGGCCATAGCCAATCAAAAGGAATCAACCCAGCCTTCATCTGAGTTGATCTGGAAAAACCATGGAAAACCCAAATCTAAATGGCTGCACAGGGATTCAAGCCCGCGTCATCCCACATGCGAGGCCAGGGTGTTACCACTCACCCTCCATACCTGGTGTGATTCTACCATAGTTAACAAAGTAAATGTTTTCCCCCCTCTTGACCATGACCACCTTCACATATAATAAAAGTAAATTAATCTGTAACAAATGTATTTGCCATTAAGTGAGTTAAATATTTTTAATGATACTATGAAATTTAATTACTTTGTTTCATTTGCGTCCAGAAAAATATAACACTTTAATGTTCAATATCAGACACTCGCTATGCTAATACTGAGTTTTATCAGCAATGGGTAAATTATACACCATAGAAAAATGACATTTGTTAGGCTGAATAATCTAAATTTAATACTGTAGTAAATCTTGGTCAAATTTTAAAGTAAAATAAATTTCTACAACAGAAGCTTACTGTTTAATTACAAGGAAATACTTTACCTATCAGGAACAGGTTCCATTTTTAAATTCTCTTGTTCAGCATTTTCTAGCATATTCTAAAAAAAAAAAATTGGAAATAATGATAAATATAATAAATTAGGAATATAATTTAGAAAAATGGAAATCAACAACATTAATGCAGGAAGTATAAAACCAATAAAATATAAAAAGTTGTTTTAGAAAAAGTTAATGACCCTTATTTTTTGGTAACATGAAACCAAACCTAAATACAAGCAAACATGAAATACTCAAGTAAATTTAGATTATCATTTAAACATACTGGTCTAATAAAAGAAAAATAATTCCATAAACGACTACAGTAAAACTCTGAAAGTCTGTTCATATAGCCTTTTTCATTTATAAAATCAACTGCAAAATTGTCATATGTATATTAAGAATGAATTCTATTACACAGGGTGATTTAGGAGGAATGGGAAATAATGAAGGAGGTGGTAGAATGAACAAAACTGAGTTAAAAAAGTTCATATATACATGTGTCCGATTTTCATTCTTTTTGGAGACACAAGTGCTAGAATATTGGGAATAAAAGTAAACACAAGAGGCGAATTACTCGCTCACACTGTAAAAACTGCAACCCCCATAAAAGTACACCAAGATGTACTCAGAAGAGCTACACTTACTGTTGCAAGAGATGCGAAGTGTATTGAAGTTGTTGGAGGTATTTTTCAAACATTTAATTTAAACCTTTATGTGTGTTTTTGTATGAATAAAGTACTTGTTGTTTGTGTGCTCTTGATTATTTTCTAAGGTTTATTTTAAGCATAATATTCCTGCAGTCTGTATCACCAGAACAAATGGAAATTCGATACATATTTGTATGAACCTTTCTACTCAACATTGTTCATACTAGCACCTCCTTCAATGTTTACCTTTCCTCCTGAATCACCCTGTATACAAACAAACATCCTAGATTATATAGCTTAATTCTTTGTTAGTGTATCATATCTTGCACAAAGTGTGATTATTAGAACTAAGAGAGAATTATCATCAAGCAATAAATAAAATGGTAATAGCATTTATGAAGTGATTTTGGGGAGCCATGGGAAACCAAAATCTGGATTGTAGAGCCTAGAATTCACCAAACATCACACTGAATGACATTACTGCTTGCCCACCAGGTTCACTCAATCTGTTTGGAAATTATCAGTTGCCAGTTTGAGTACTTTAGATAAAATTATTTGATTCTTTATACATGAAAGAATTGGGAGATATACGTATCTACCAAACACAACATAGCTGATCTGGATAATTGGAAACAAAGGAAATTTACAACCACTGAGTGATATTCCTGTTTTTTTTATTATTATTATTATTATTTTTTATTTTTTTTTTTTTTTTGTAGCTTGTTGATACGATTGGAGCTAAGAAGGGGATTGGTGAGAATGAACGGGAACTCAGACATTCAATTTTGGAGGAACAAGCACAAAATTAACAAAAATAATTTATAGAAACCTTGGAAGAAAGAAAACTGGATGGCATAGCCAAAATCAGACCAGGATTCAAAACACATTCTACAAAATGGCAGAACCAAGTATTAACCTTCATATAGGCAAAGTAAGCTTCCTCCGAGGCAATGGTCAGTTATGATGATTGTAAAAAATCCAATAAGCAACAGGAATCAAACAAGAAAAATAATCCAATAAAGGGCTACAAGAAAGCTCTTACTGATTGCTTGTGCAGACTTTTTTATTTACAAAAGCCAATGTAAAATTATCATATGATTATTAAGAATGATCTTTTTTGTATTATACAAGGAAATTCAGGAGGAACGGTAATAATTAACTTTCAACACTTACCACAGATGAAGGCGACAGGGAGCGGTGGAAAAAAAAAAAAAAAAACCACAAGAAAAGTGCAATATTTCGACATACAATCTTATTTGTGCAGAAGTGAGACACCAGGTGGAGTCAGTGACCGCCATCTTGTGAATGGCGCCGCCAGTGCGGATGGTGTGCAGGTAAGGGGGACGGAGCTCAAATATTGGATCGATAATCGATACTTTTGATGGTATATTCTCATTGAAAGTGGTAGACCAACATAATAACTAAGTGAGGACACATACATATATATCAAATTTTGAAGAAAAAAAACTATATGTAAAAAATAACATATAAGAAATATAAATAGCAGAGATAATAAACACTGGGTCTGTGGAGGAGGAATTGATGCCTGGAGGATGTCTGGTGTCCAGGATATTCTGATAGGCTAGTTCCCATCCACACAGTTCAGAGGAGGTTGTGTTATCAGGGAAAACTTGAATTTCCATAACTGTGAAACAGATATTAAAACTATTCAGTTTGTGGGAACTGGCATGTTATGCAACTGGATGGGCCTCATTGTTAGTATATACTGTCTGCCTGTGACCATTCATTCTGATAGCAAGTGGGTTAGTAGTGAGGCCTATATATGAGTTGGAGCAATGGATGCATGTAAGTTGATATATGAGGTGTGCTGTCATGCAAGTAGCATGACCAATGATGGGGAATGTTTCACCTGTGGTAGGATTGGAGTAAGTGGGAGTGGTGTCATTACTGAATGATGATGTAACGGAATCATGAACTCCAATAGACCTGGAGAAACAAATAGATGATGCTAACTCCATTTTTGAACCAATTCCAAGAAAGTAAACATGGAGCTCTATGTTTGATATATAAATTGACAGTCAATGGCTTATGAAGCGTAAACTCCATCTACAGTGATATCCCCACCAGGTCAAATTGATATATCCTCACAAGTTCATAGTGAGATGTTATAGTACAAACTCAGGGATTCCACAACAGGGCATGTCATAAAATTGCTGTGTTTTCATAATGCCTGTACAAACACAATGTCCTGTTAAACAGTACACAGAACTGTAAAGAGAAAAAACAGTGATGTTTACAGCAAAAAAAAAAAAAGAGAGAGTTGAAGTTACTATTATCTACAAGCCAGTCAGAGACTGATAAGAATAGTTAGTTTGACCTCAGAACTGTTTATTTGTACCAGCTGTAAATTACCAAGACATACTCATGTCTCGAAGCACCAACAGCGACAGTAACGCGAGCAGACACAACTTAATGTAAACCACCACTGAGGCTGCAAGTGGTGAAACAAATTGTTCTCATCATGAAACAGAATCTATCAATAAATCTTACACCTTGGTCTATGATTATGTGTCAATTGCAGTAAGGACTAGCACATTACTTTTTACAAATCACACAAACTACAGAACTTCTGTATTATATATTTGTATATTTTTCAACAGAAATATTTAAGTAATATTTTTTAACTTATCATCTTCAGTTATGACTAGCAGCTAACTAAAGAGCAGGAATTTTACAGGACCACCACAACTATATTATTTGGAGCAAAATATAAATCAGTGGTTTGAAACATATGCACAACACTTCACTGGAAAACACACCCCTACCTAATGCAACACATGTGAATAATTTATCAGTAGACTTGTGCAGGAAAATTCCGCTAGCAGCATGTCAATACTAACAAATGTGAAATCTATATGTGTAGCTTAGACTGAAAAGTGAATCTTTCCCAATTCTCTGTCTGTTAAACACAAAAATGTATCAACCAGTCACATTCCTTAACTAGTAAATATAAAATACGCTTTAAGAACTTCATATTCACACAACTAGAAATAGGTTTTCCTGAAGAGCTTTGCAACATATTCAGATAATCAATAAATACAGACGAAAACACTGATAGCAGTCACTGAAGAATACAAACCTAGTAAATTGTATTTCAGTAATAAATTCCCATGCCTGTGTTAATTTTCATATAAGAAATACATTCGCCCAGTAATTGCTGCAAAAAAGGACTTTTTTCTTCGGTTTCGTCCGCCGATTAATTACAGTTAAACACTAACATCTTTTAGTTACTATAAATGCATTTGCTGAACTTTTCTTCAGACGATAAAACACAACTTATTTAAAGGTATCGTGAACATCATTTGGTCGACTGATACAGTTTAACGAGCAGAATATGCTAATTCACAAATCTTTACAAACCTAAACGAAAAGCAGGCTAGTGAAAGGTGTTTCTGTGGGACTTTAAGCGGTATTGTTGGACTCCGTAAGCAGCTTTAAGCTGTAAACCTACCTCTTCCAGAATATACACAGCATTTACAGGCTCCATATCACCTCCATCTGTTGTCTTGAGAGAGCAAAGCGCAATATAACATCACAGCAAAATAACAACGTCCACGAGAACAGCTGATAGGTTCAGCTGCAGAGATTCTTAATGTTCCAGAGTGAAAATTCCACTCTCAATTTCTGCTGCTCAAAAACTAAAATCATTGCTGTCTGAAAACTAAAATTGTTACCAGTCTTTCCCTAATTCCGTCGACGTTTATAAAATTAATGAATACGCCAACAATTTACTTTTCAACTAATCCACGGCAATGGAAGTCAGTAAATGTGTTGATTTGTGAAAATCCAAAATCCAATTTACATCCAAATATGTTTACTCAGTTTCTTTATATTTCACTCTTCTCATACTAATAAGAAAAACGTTTACAAAAAATTACTTTTAATTGCAATCAATCTTAACTCCAAGTGGCAATTTTAATTTTCCCTGAAATTGTACATTGTATTTATTTAATGGTACGTTTGCATCATACGTAGTACAAAGTAGAAATGATATGGGATAAGTCAAAAGTAGTCTGTATGCAGACAGACACGCACGCACACACATACAGACACAACATACATTCTCTCACACTTTATCCTTTCTGTGATTAACTATAAGATAACATATCAAAAAAATTACTGTAACGAGCCTGCCCATACAATTAGAAATCAGAAAGTTTTGAAATTTATCCTGAGGATTTAATGAAGGAACTGCAAAAGGTAAAAATCCTCAAGGCCGCTGGTGTTAATAATATTACTGCAGATGTTTAAAAGATAACAGGATGTGAAACTGCACCTTATCTTGAAACGTTAATTAAATTGAGTCCCGATACCTGCTGCTTACCTGATTACTGGAATAGTGCGATAGTAAGACTGGTCCATAATGGAGGGGTAACAAATAAAGTCGAATCAGTTTAACATCAGTTGCAGGTAAACTGACGGAGAGATTGGCATGTAACCACATCACAGGTAGCTGTGTGCAACGTAAGTCTATTCAAGTAGGCTGCAAGGCTTTAGGCAATGATATTAATGCGAATCTCAGTTAGTAGGATATGTGCAAGATACTTCTAATGAAATGGAAAAGGAAAACGCTTATAGGTAAGGATGGAGAAGAAGTTACTGAGGATTTTTAAAAAAAGGCAAAGATTTTAAGTAACTGGTTTAGTGAGACCATTAGGGACGAAGAACAAGAAACGGGAGGGTCTAAATCGAATAACGAGCCTAACAACACAATTAGATATGAGCAGACCAAAAAATTTGAAATTCGTGTCCTGAAGATATCATGAAAGAACTGAGAAAGTTGAAAAAATATAAAAGGGCTGGTGTAGATAATATTACTACAGAAGTCTTAAAGATAGTAGAATGTGACATTGTACCTTACGTTGAAATATTATTTAAATTGAGTCTGGATACTTGCTGCTTACCACAGGACTGGAAAAGTGCGAATAGTAGTACCGGTACATAAAGGAGGGGTGAGAAACAGAGTCGAAAATTTTAAGGCTGGAGGTTTTCTCGGAGTTGAATATGAATTAAAACTTGTTATGCCACGGGATTTACAATTTGAGTCATCAACATGCAGTTTGTTCCTCCTTCAGAATAACAGGCCGGCACTTTAACTTTCTATCTGTGTACCTAATAAGTTGGCTCTTCTTTTTATATATCTTCATCTCCTGTTGACTCACCCAGCTTGATATATTGTCGAGATCTCCCTGCACCTGTTCACAGTCTTTTTACCGTTTTTATGCTGTTATATAACATTATGTCATCTGCAAAAAAATATAACTTGTGGTAGTAAACCGTCAATAGAATCATTCATAGGAATAACGAATAGCAATGGTCATCAGATGGTTTTCCACAGCAGCTGTTATCCATGGTTTTCCGCAGCAGGTGTTATCAGAAGGTTTTCCATAGCATGCGCACGACTTGTGTAATGTCTCTCCATTACGGCTTTGTGCAATGCTATGCTTAGCTTTTCCTTATAATAAATTCTGTAAGACGAGATTGCTTTTTGCTGCCTACAGTCGAAATGATATGCCCTAGTCGAATGCTGGGACGGTCGCAAACTCGCCGTCATAAACGACACACTACACAAACAAAATAAACTCACAACACAGAAGTTATATGTTTCGCGAACAGTTGGCAACACTTGGCTGCCTTATTTGATCACGTTCACCAATACTTTATGAAACGGGCGTGGTGATTAAAAGGTGTGGCATCCTTAATAGCTCACGCTATTTCCAAACTCAGTTCGTAATCGAAACTGATTGGAGAAATAAAAACAGATATTTGGCAGAATTTGCCAATTAAATTTGTGTTACGAACACAATAATCAACCTTAAGGCAGGGCTACACTGCGTCACGTCACGTGATGTTAAGTGATATCACGTGACAGACGTGAGTTGTTTGCTGTCTTACGAGTCACGTGCTCACTGCAGTGACGTCACGTTTTTATTCTCGGCTTGCCCACGTATTCTGTAGTCACGTGATGTCTCGGTTTCTTTCTCCTTCACATGTTTCCTCACTTGTTTTTAACGATTGTTTAGATGATAAGTTAGTGAATATGATTTTTTAATTAATTCGACTTAATTGCTGACGGAGCGCGCGCTCTGGTGGCAATATTGCTGTTCTCTCATTTTCCCCTTTCTTCTACTCGCCTACTATTGCCCATTGCAAATGTAAGTTTCAAACTCTTTCAGCGTTTTTTGATAAATTATTCATCAATTTCCTTCGTAATTTATTCCAGTCCCTGACTTCTTTAACCACGAAACAAAAGAAATCCACACTCTTATGTCTGAAATCGAGTGCCAGCTTCTGGTCAGGCATGAATTTTTAAACAACCACAGAATACTTGACTATCGTGAGTCAATTCATACGATAAGCTGCGTGGGAGGGAACAGGGAAAGAATGAAATAAGTCAGGTGATTACAGTTTCTTTCGTTTTCTCTGTTCAGGTTGCACAGTTCGTTTCTCAGTTGGTATTCAGCAGTTGATGTTTCTAACACAAATAACGTCATTTCTTGGTCTTTGTAGGTAACAAAGTGGAAATCATAAAATTAACATTTTAATCCTATATCTCTCACATTTAAAACAAAACATGGAGTGATAGCCTTTATTTAGTAACAATTATTGGAAGTTGAGTGTGAAGTCTCTTTCTGTCGCTTCTAATGAGCAGCTGTAAAAAATCTAATCGTTCGTAGCTCATTCGGAAATACATATTAAAACGTCTAGAAAATTTTCGTAATTGTTCCGCTAGCCAATGAAATTGAACCAATTGTTCTGTTTCTATACTGATGTCATCTATCCAAAAATGAGAGGTTTTTATTTTATTTATTTATTTAATTTATTTCTTCTGGCCTTACGCCTGGTCGACGTCGAGGTCATTAGCGTCGGGACAGGCTTTTTTAGACAAGGAACGGGTAGGAATTGGGCCATGGCCTTTAGAAGGAAGCATCCCGGCATTCGCCTGGAGTGATTTGAGGGAAACATGGAAAACCCAAATCTTGATGCCCGGACGGGGATCCAAACCCGCGTCCTCCCGAATGCGAGGCCAGAGCGTTAACCACTCACCCACGACGCTCGGTTTGCTATCACACACAAAACTGCAAACAAGAAAATCCGTACACGTGCGACATGGCGTTGCTTGAGGTGACGGTGGTGTAGTTCTGAGCATGCTATCGCGCTGCTGTTTTAGTGAAGTTCTAAATTTAAAATTTTAAAACGTGTGTTACCAC
>JARYHS010006851.1:2286645-2301650 GCA_031002005.1 Vandiemenella viatica
CCCTCCGCCAGCGGACTAGTAACACTCTCCCTGTTGGATTCTGACTACATTGAACTGTAAATCAAGTGAAGCCGCATTCCTGCATACGAGACATGGTGAATCTGTTCAGAACAGAAAATGTTAAGTGTCTCGCAACACGAGATCCTCTAACATTTCCTTCCATTTTTGAAATGATTAGAAACTAACAAATTGTTTGATGTAGTTAAGACTTCTTTTGTGGTGATGGAACAAAATTGCAATGATTTAATTTTTTATTTGAAAATAAAAAGTTTTGTGCTAATACGACTTAAAGTTTTCTCTTACTAGCCTAATTCTGACGAAATTCTTTCGGTAATATGAACCTTAAACACACCATGTACCAATCTGCTTAGAGATGCACTTTTTTATTTCAGTTTTCCGTCGCGTAGGTAGCGTGCATAAACTACGTAGCTCGGTAAAGGGGAGTTGTTCGCTGCAAAGCTGCGCTAGGCGACTTGTGGGGGGGAGGGGGTGTTTCCGTGCCAGGCCACGTAGCTTTCCATTCATATTATTTGCCACAGTCAAAATTAGTTACAAAACACGCAACAGCATGTGGATACTTATTTCCGTCATTTAATTATCTCCGTGTGTAATTCAAGATAGTCTGACAAGAGAAAACAATACAAAATGTCTTCTAGATTCGATAGGGAAAAAACCTACATGGGAGGAGGGGGAAGGGCAGTAGGATATGGAAGAGTTTCGTACAGGAGTGACTTTTGTCTGGATAGCTTTTTTATGTTGCTGCAAATATTTCTTGTACCGAGCGTGGTGGGTGAGTGGTTAACGCTCTGGCCTCACATTCAGGAGGACGCCGGTTCGAAATCTCCTCCGGGCATCCAGATTTAGGTTTTCCATGGTTTCCCCAAATCACTCCAGGCGAATATAGCGACGATTCCTTCAAATGGGCATCGCCGAATTCCTCATCATTCTTTGCTCCAGTCTTTCTCGTCTCTAAATGCCACGACGTCGACGAGGCGTAAATCTAGAAGGAAAAAATAAAAAAAGTATTGTTCAGTGTCTATGTAGTGCTGTGGCTTTTGTGTGGCATAATTCTGAACTTTTACAACAAGCCAACCGTAATGAACTGTCAATAGTTCTTCTAGCATGTTTTAATATCAGTTAACCTATTTCTTATATAGCTAATTTTGGAAACACGTCGTAGTGATTAAGTCTTTCATTAAATAACAATGGAACACATGCTGCGTTGGTAATTTCCCTACACTCACACTTTCCCCTTTCTGTCTTTTAATCTTAAATTCTTTGAGTGTAATTTCACCACCATCTACTTTATCTTATTAGGAATTTAATTTTAAATTATTCCACAGTATGAGGTAAATTATTCGAAATATCCCTTGAGTATTTATTTGATGGCACACCGCGTGACAGCAACGCAACCTGTGTTAAACTCCCGACTGACCAACTCTAAAACGGCAGGCTTTACAGTTTTAGTTTGTAGCCAGTCATGAGTTCAGTTAAAATCATATCAGACCCCGACCAGGTGTTCTGCACTGAAACAGCAGAAAAGCATCCATATCTCTGTCTCTCCCTCTCTCTCTCTCTGTGTGTCTGTGTGTGTGTGTGTGTGTAAATGAATGGAAATATTTAATTTTGGTTATCATCACTAAATATCATTCCCAATTGTGAATACCAGTAATGCTAATATTTTTTGTTTTGTTTAGGAAACAGCCGATTGAAATACAAAGCCGATTTAACAATTTTTATATACTTGCTGTTTAAATATACTAAAGTTGGTTTTTATAAAAAGAAAACTAAGATGATCTATTACTTAGTGTCTGAGCAATATTTTTCTTAAATTCAATATTCTTTTTCCAGACATTTCCATAACCAACGTTAGTGATACAATTGATTTTAGAAGATATTGGGATATATTTTTTTGCAGATGTTTGATGTTTCGTCAAGAGATGCTATTTTATCTACTTGCATTGACCAGATTAATCTCCATCGCTGTAGTAATTACTTATTGTCGACGTGTTTCCATCTCTCTTTCGGATGAAACTGTACAGCACAAATTTAGACCTCATGATATTAATCACTAATAACATTATTTTGTAAGTTACAGTAAAGTTCGGAAGCTCCCCTCCTCGTCAGTCAGAAGTGATTGATATATCAGCAAGGCCGTCGTCACCATTGCATCTGATGACAGGTATCACGTGTTGGACGTACTCGAACAGAATTCCTTTCGAATTTTCAACAGTACCGGCCTCCATCATCTGATTGGTGTCAATACATTGCTCATCCAGACAATTAGCTTTTTTCTTTGTCATTGTAATAGAATACTTGATGTTTCATCATGTCTATTTACAAAAAAAATATGATTTTGTGAATTTCATATATGCAATAAATTTTTGCTACACATCAAACGTTTGGATCAATAAATTGAAATCCTTTCACAGATTCGAAGAATTATAAATATACCCTACCTAAAAATAATCCATCTTTTTTACATGACAAAGGTCACCTGTTCCTTCAATTTCTCCGGCATCAAAAAAATTTACTGACTTACAATTCTTTTCTACTGATTCAGCTGTTTTTCATGTAAGCTACAGTCTTTTTACTTTTGTCCTTAAACTCATCTTTTAAGCAACACCCTTGTTTGACAATAAGACTATACAGGATTTACATCAACATTAACTGTGATATCACTCATCACATATGTCTTACTTTCTGTACTACTTATTTTACTTTCAATTATGTAACGCAAAGATTCACAATGAACCATATTCATACTTTGTTCAGCCTCTCTATTTGTCATATTCTTATCAGTAACAGTATCTATTATAGGTTTCTGGTTACATATCTCAATTCCTTCTTTTAACACTTTGTAATGCTTATCAGCCCCTTCAAAATACTCACTTATCTTTACTTGTAAACCATGACAAGATTTCAATATAACTGTCTCTAATTTGGATAGACGATCATCTAAAGACTTATAAGAATTTATTTTTGTCCTCACTTAATTATGTTTGTGTTGCTGTAAGTTGTGTTGTAAGTGATGGTGTAAGTTGGCTTCCAAATCGAGACAGTATGATTTCAAATACACCTATGGTGAGTAGGTCTTGTTTTTTATGTCCAACAGAAACTTTTAAATCTGGAACACTGATATCTTGTGATATTAAGTACTTTTCTCTGTTGGTGAAAAGCTTTCGAAACTGGTAGATAATAATTCCAAGGCTTGTTACAAGAAATCATCATTTGTTACGTTTTGCTAACTTACAGAGTCCCTATCCGCAAAGATTTTATCATTCTCCATATTGAAAATAATAAATTAATGTAGCAACTTGCTATACAATATCTTACAATTATTGTAGAATCGTTAACGTTATGTTGGTAGCGTCAATTTTCCAGTCAATCAACCACAAAAAAGGGAAACGATAATCAGAACTGAATAGTCCCCTAAACTCTTTAACCTAAGTTAGCAGAATCACATATAATGTTTCTAGCCACCTAAATTAGGTCTTCACTATACCAAAGTTTACATCAGACGATATCCTTAGTATATGAAATTTGACAACCATAATTGCTGACATAAAAAAACAAAGTCTAGAAAAAGTCACTTATCTTTTGTCGTATTTTGTAGCTGGCGGTTCACTGTTTATTGTGTGTGCGGCGAATGTTGTCGTATTATGGCTAATTCATGTTCCGCCGCTAGTCATGCTGTGTGTTTCCAAACAGTATCCTCTCTTCCTTTCTTGATATTTGGTTTTCTGATAATTAATCAGTTCGTCAGTTTACCTAGCGAATTCTTTTTCTGCAGCATAAAAGGTCCTGTCACGGTCACCATGTTGCATTTCCGAAGCTTCTTGTGATATTTCCCATATTCTTCTTAATTAATTCGTCGTTTACCTGTGGTTAGTGCAATTTATTTTATTTTTACTGGATATGCAGTTAGAATAAGTAAATAAAATGATAGTCATATACTCTACACCAGGGGTCTCCAAACTACGGCCCGAGGGCCACATCCGGTCCGCGGACAGAATTTGTCTGGCCCGCGGAGAGCTGGCATACTTGAAAACTCCTTTTAGAGAACATATTTTTTATAACAAATTAAATTTAGTTTACTGAAGTATTCTAATTTTATGTTGAATAATTATTAATATGACATCTACATTGATATGGTCATGGGCTAACTCATAACATTGTTGTAGGCTTATTGTTATTGTTTTTGTGATAAGTTGGATAAAGAAACACAGAATTGTAATGAGTAAAGACATGTATAATATGCAGAAAATTTAACTTCAGTATATAATAACTACCGGTAACAAATTATTGAAATGAATCCAACTAACATTTTATACATTTTAAATAAAAACATAACTTATAACAAGCATAATGACATATGAAATACTAATGAGATTTATGTAATTGAGATTTTCCACTGACAATAGTTTGTAGTTGTGGACTAAAATTACTTGTTCCAATTATTAAAAGAGATTTAAGATGCTCATCAGTTAATTTAGATCTGTTAACATTTTTTGTGTACTTCATTTTGGAGAAGATCTTCTCACACAAATAAATAGTACCAAAAACAGAAAACAGCCAACGAGCAAATTTATGCAAATTATCAAATTGTGTCAGTGGAAGACTTATAAAATTCCAACAAAGATGAGTTTTGATATTTGTTCTTAATTATATCACTGCACTGTAGATCAATCATTTCCATTTGAAATTCCAGGGCTAGGGTTTCAATTTCAGTATCAAAAGGATTCTGAAAAATCTTAATTTGATTCGCAATGGCATCAAAGTCTGAGAAACGAGTATCAAAATTTATCTTCAAAGCACTCAAAGTTTCGATTGCAAAATCGATAGGAAACTCAGTCTCAGTAGTGGGGCTGAATATTTCACATGTTTTAAAATGTGAAAAACATTTACTTCGTAGTTGTGATTGAAACAGTATCAATTTCTTCCGGAATGATTTGATATTAGTGTATAAATCAGGAAGATGCTGGTTTTCTCCTAGCAATCTCAAATTCAGTTCGTTCACATGTTTTGTCAAATCAACATAGATTGCTAACTTCCACAGCCATGCGTTGTTTTGTAATTCAGTAAGAGGGCGATGCATTTCATTCAAAAAAAAATTCGATCACTGCTCGAGGTTCAAAAAAACGCTGAAGGACTTTCCCACAACTAAGCCAGCGTACGGCAGTAAGATAAGGTAAGTCATTTTCTCCAATATCTTCAATAAATTATCGGAATTGTCGGTGATTCAGCCCAAAAGATCTGATAAAATTAACAGTTGATATGACTGGTTTCAGAACGTCAGACATATCCAAACATTTTCCGCACAAAGACTGTTGATGAATGATACAACGTAAGACTAATGGTTTTGAACCACCGTCATTTTCTACTTTTCCACTCGCTCTTTCCCACTCATGTTTCTGCCTCCATCAGTTGTAATACATTTCAAGTTTTTCCATCGAAGGTTCTATTGATTAATGGCCATTTCAACTCCTTTAAAAATATCTGTACCAGTAGTTGTGCCATGAATACTATACATATCAAGAAGTTCTTCATGCACTTCATAGCTTTTATCTACTCCTCGAATATAAATCAACACCTGAGCAGTATCTGACACATCCGTTGACTCATCCAAGGCCAAAGAAAACCACTCAACATGTCCATTTTTGTCGAACAGTTGAGAGGATATATTTTCAGCTATGTTTTCTACCCTTCGAGCCACAGTGTTTGCTGACATACTGACAGTTTTTAATAAATTTACATTTTCAGGGCACATTTCTTCGGCTACTGCAATTATGCATTCTTTGATCATTTCTCCATCGGTGAATGGTTTTCCACGTTTAGCAATTTCAAGAGCCACACGAAAGCTGGCACGAGTTGCAGCCTCTTGTTCAGTTTTGAGTTTTGTAAATGAAGATTGCTGCGATTTCAATCCGCGCCTCATAGCTTCGAATTTTTCTGTTCGCAAACTTCCTGTATATTTTGAGTAATTTTGAAAATGTTTTGTTTCATAATGACGTTTAATGTTATATTCTTTGAGAACGGCTATGCTTTCATTGCAAATCAAACACAGCGCGTTGTTACTGGACTAAATTACGAAATACTGAATGTTCCGCTGATCTTTGAATTTTCTGCATTCACTATCAATTTTTCGCTTCTTTTCCCTACTACTAAATCACACACAAAAGCAACAATTCAAATCAAAATACTGTTACAAGATGTCTTAAACTTAAACACGCACAAACAGGTTTTAAGGAGGTATGCACTATTTTATTTCACAACAGTGTCATAGGAACTGACTTGTGGTTGCGCCACTAGCCTTCTTATATATTACAATTACTGCCATCTAGAAGTGAGTGGAAGACACCAGAACTTTCTCAAACCAACGAGATTATTCTGTACGTGCTATTAGCGCCATTTGTTAGCGATAGAAGGTACTACGTATTTCCGCTTGTGTCCACCAGATGTCGTGTCAGGTTACTCCTCATGGCTCGTACTCTACGACTAATCTAGAAATTACAGATAATGACAGGAAAATTAATAATATGCAGTGTAGCCATTTTGCGGACTTTAGTCCGATTTGCAGCCTTTTTTAAATGTTGCGTACTTTTTTGAACTTTTTTTTCATCATGGACTATTTCACTTCTTACCACCGGCAACAATGATAATATGGTTTTGGCCCTCGGAACTTACTGGAGTAATCAGTATGGCAATAATGCTGGAAAGTTTGGAGACCCCTACTCTACACAGTTAAATCAGTTTTAATGGACTCCAACACACCACATTAATTACAAAATCGGACTTCTGATATACAAGTTCTCCTTATGCGCCAACCAACCTAGGGAATACCCTCATTAAAAGATTTGCTATGAAGACTTTCCAAGAGTAAAACCAACTGGCCCTTGCCAAGGAACCACAAAATTCAAAGATATATTATTCATTAAAATATGTAATGTCATTCAACGATAATCTTTCAGTTATCCTACAAGCAGTGATATACCCTGCGACTGATAAAGCATGGAGAGGAATCATTCTGGTGTTTAGGGTTGGAGGAAACAACTAATTCTTAAATGACATATCAGAAAATCCATGATAACGTTATTTGATTGTGTAGTGGAAGGGTTATTAACTAGATATACCATATACTATGATGTCCACAGAAAAAACTGATAACTACCATAAAATTAATTTATATTAATTAGGTAATTAACATTTATGGATCATTCTGAAACATTGCTGTGTCCGAGATAAATATATTTTGAGCAAGTGAAATTTTTTTGTATTCACAGTTCGAGGTTAATTCGTAAAATTTCTTTAAGTTACTATTCAAATACAAAAATTGTGTAATTTGGAGTTCCTTTTTGTTCATGGTGCAATAAACACATTATATTCTTTGTCACACCAACAAAAGTCTCAACTGGTTAGGATTTCTTAATTTTTTGCAGTATTGGTGGTCCACAAAAAGTTTGTACTTTATTTTGGAATAACAATAGAATGGAAATTGTTAAAAATTACTTGAAATTAAGAGCGCATTCGATTAAAATGATGTCATAGCTGCCTTTAAATAAGAATATAAATGTACTGTGAGCGATAGCGGCAGGGCAGAATATTGAATAAACTTGAAACTATTGACGAAAAGCGAACTACACACCAAACTGGTTTCAAAAGAATCCCTCCTCAGGTCTGTATGGTTTCAGATATTTGAAATATATATTTTTTTATTCTAGACCCCTGTAAAACAATAAACAAAAACAATAATATCTATTTCATTTGTTGATATCTTAATTTCTATTCAAGTAGAGTGCCCTTCACTACTATGGTACAGAAATTTCGGTTCTTAAAGTACTCTTGTCTACTTTAGAATCATTGGACTAAATACAGGGGATTTGCCTAGCAAGGGAATCATGTTTATCTACTTCCACAGTAAGCTTGTACCAAATATCATAAATAACATGCAAATCCCAAAAATAGAATATCTTTCAATAAGTACTTTGTTGACCCATGATGTCTGGATAAACATACAGGAAACGTGTTCTGTGTCTGTCTGTTTGTATCATTTTACTCAGAGGCCAAAGAAAATTACAATTTTTTAATATGTTGATAAACTTGCATAAAAAGCTCATGAACTCCCTCTCACAAGGTGATGAATAAATATCAGTAAGAAGCGGATTACATAATATGATCATCACAGCCAGCACATATTTCCTTTTTTCAATGTAGACCAGACTTAGAGACGTGTCTTCAACAGAGATATGCTACAGATGGGAAGTGAGTGATCTTATAATCACAACAACTGCCTCTCAAATGTCGTGCTTACCAGCCTGTATTGTATTTGTCACAAATAAAGCACTAATGCGTTAAGAGCTATTTCTAAAGCACAGAAAGATCATCAACGAATGATAGTTGAAGTTTTAAATGAAGCCGCTCATAGAAAAATATTTTTCTTCTGGAATCATCCCTACAAAATAGTGTATACAGCTTGACTTTGTGTGTTACATGAGATATATTGAAATTTGCTTTCCATAATCCTAAAAGATGATGCGATATTAACACAGCTGTCCCACCTCTAATGACCTCAACGTTGGGAGGTGTAAAGGGATAAGTAAAAATATAAACACAGCTGTCCTCTTTCCAAATATACAGTTTTTTTCCAAATCCATAAGACGTTCAGAAAAACATAAGAAGTGAGGATTTATGCTCAAATGGTAGCTAAAATAAACAAGAAGCATGGAAAGGTATTGTGGTACTGATATATTTACTATCCAAATAAAAGAAACAGCAGCATCACAAAAAAAAAGGAAACATATAATGAGACCATGTGATAGGGCGTGGTTAGCACAGAGGATGATATGTAATATCGCACAGACAGAAACAGTGGACGTGCAACAATAAACTATATGGAGAGCAGTAGATTGTTATATGGTGTGGACAAAACTAACTTACCAAAAAATATGGAGAATATTGATTGCTGACAGATGCATACTTCATATACCAATCTGCCTGTTAAAAACTGTGTAATTACATTGAACTTTGTTAATAGACTAAAGCTGGCTGGCAAAATTTTGGCCTCAGAGCTTAATAAATATTGCACGATGTTTCCTTTCATCAAATATATATGTTTCCCTAATGGTGTATGAGAGGTAGGGATTGGAGAATATCGTCTTTAATCAGAGCAATGTTTTATTCTGAGTATTATTGTAATGAATTATCGCTTCACTCGTATAAGCTCTTCCTTGTTTGAGTGACTGTTTTCTTCACTCCGCTAACCTGTCATCTCCTCAAACATGAATATCTTTAAGGTAACTTAAATCAGTATTTGGCATAAAATTCTGTTTATATTTCCACTAAGATTTCTTGTAGAAGTTCTTTCAATTGATTAAAAACTCAGGTGAATATAACCAGGCATACTTCCAAATATCATTAAACTCTCTATATGATTCACGTCACCAACAACACTTCCAAAATGTCTCATACACATGAATATTATCACAAGTCAACAGTTCCCTGTGAAGTCAACATGGGCAAGTTTATCATTCAACTATATGTTCAGAAATTGCTTCTTGTTTGGGACTGCAAAAAAACTTGAATTTATTACTAGTTGAGAGAAAGAAAGTTATTTATAGAACAAAAAAAAAAAAAAAAAAGACTGTGCTCAATTTATAAAACCAATGAATCCAAGAGCCTCATAACTACTGTTTGAGGTCGCCAACAAAATTATTACAATAACCACAAAACGAGATACTAATGCACATGCTATTTGCAAACAATGCTGATTCATGTAGATTTGACTGGTACCGTAAGTAAGTTCCATGTACTTTCCAAATTGAGCACAAGAACAATGTAAAATTAAGTATATTAGTCAAACTCACTTATTTCTATTTGTAGTAGATATTTGAGAAATGTAGAACAAAGCAATTAACTTACAAACATGCACCAAAACGTTTCGGTTTGTGGTTGCCATTAGTTAGTTAAATGGAAAATTGCAAAATTGGACTTTTCTTATGACTTGGGGATAAAAACATATATGAGTACCTCTTTAACTGTTTATAGTACCAAAGGAAGATAACAGTTTGTTGTAGTCATTAAGAATCACTCTCATCCAAAGTGAGAAGACTATGAAGTAAAATTTAATACATTAATTAAACAATGTATATTCCATCTATAATGAAAAGATGAGGTATATTAACATAATAGGGTTTAAAGCCATTTCATGTTTTGGGTTGAAAGGTAGTTAATATAAGGTAATTTGAAATGATTACTATTAGTTGAGTGTAAAACTGTATCAGTGTATAAGATTTAGACTTCCGAAGACTAAGCAAACACCTTTAGAGTTTTGATGATCAATAGTCAGTGAATGACAAAATCCGTGAAATTCTCATCTGAATAACTTCAATATTACGAACATGTGCGGCACAATATTGAATGTTTTTACTAAACATTTTGATATCTGGTCATAACAGAAATATGAGACATGTAGCACAAGGTGTGGTGGGTGAGCGGTAATACTGTGGCCTCGCAATCGGGATGATGTGGGTTTAAATGATAGTTTGATCCAGATTTCACTCTAGGCAAATTCTGGAATGCTTCCATATGCAAAATTAAAAAAAAAAATTAAAAAATTCAGCTGCAACTTTTTTCCCCATAAACATAAATAGGATGTAAAAATTAATTTCTTGAAGACAAAAAGTATTTGTTGAGTCATATTGCAGTGTTAATGGTGTCTGATTTTACATGTTCTTTAATATGTTCCTAGAATGTATAAACAATTAACCATAAACAGTAAATAGACCATACAAGGAATCAGAATCTTTCAAATTAGGATGGTAACATTACCAGAAGAAACACGCCAGGTCAGCAGAATTCTTCAACTCCTTTGAATCCGAGGATCAGTAAAATGGGGAAAACAATTCTACAATTCACCAACTTACATCGGCCCAATTTTTTTACCTATATATAAAATATTAACCAAACATACCAATTGTTATCGACATGTAATGTAGTCCCTCAAGACTTATAGCTACAATCTGATAGAACCGAAATATTTTAGAGCTATAGGTCCACATTGTCTACTTCTATTTAATGTATCACTGAGTCTTTTTCCTGACTTCAGACATTATATGGTCTGACTTTTGTTCCATAATGTCCAGTAGAACTAACTAATATAATTACAGTTCAACTATGTACTAACAATTAACAAAACCAACTGTTAATAGTTCTTGTAGGGAGCTGCAGTGTGTTTTAGTACTAGTTAAACTATTTCTTGTATAGCTATCTTTGTAAAGAAATCACAGTATTTAATTCTTTAATTCATTTACAACAGAGCCCATGCTTCAGTAACAATTTTCCTACACATCCATTCACATATTTTCCCATTCCAATTTTTTTAATTTTAAATTCTTTGACTGTAATTTCATCACCTACCTACTTTTTCCTTTTACAAATATACTTTAAATTATTTTGCCATTTTAGGTAACTTATTCAGAACATCTCTTGGTAAATATATGTTATGGCACACATGTGCGACTACAATGCAGTCTGTGTTCAACTCCCGAGTGACACACTCACAAACGACTGGCACGCCAGTTGTGTGCCAGTGCTCGTGTGACTGGAGTCTGATGATTCAGTTTACATTCAATCATGAATTCAGTTAAAATTACATCACACTGTGGTCAGGCATTTTATATTAAAATGGAAACTAAACATTCCAAAATCCTCATTATGGCAGATGACATAAAGACAAATGTCATTAATTATAGCACACACAGTTTAATCAATAATGAAAGAGAATATAAATCACATTTGTTAAAAGGCACTGAATTATTGTATACAAAAATATCAGTTAAAGACAAACATCAAATGAAGAAATGAATATTTATAGATATTTACTTCAAACTTAGCAAAAAGAAAAGAAATAAAAACACCTGTATTAAGGCTTAACATTATACAATATTATCTGAGTAAACTGACTTAAATTGTAAATTCAATCATTTGAGCATTGTAAATTTCTATTACAAATAAATGCAACAGATTACTGATAGCATAAATAAACTATTATATTATCAAGAATATTATACTTTTTACACAGTTTGCCACAAAATTAACAAAGTTCTATTTTACTAAGTAAATAGTTTTCAACAGATATTACAACCAAATTTTCCATCACCTAGATGGATTCTTTAAAGCACCAAACATTACAAGATAGGGTAAGTAAATCTTAATGAAATTTAAAATGGAATTTCTGCTAATAGACACGGATGTTACTATATAGTTAGTTCACTAATGTTACAATTCCCCTTTGGACAGGAAAGGGTGATTTTCTAGACTGCACCAAATATCAACCGATTCGCCTACTTTGCCATCATTGAGTGCATTGGGGATGCAAGCGTACCAAGCATAGTGAAGATTGCCCCAAATAAGTGTGGTTTCATGAAAGGAAAAGGGTTGACTGGCGCTATTCATGCCACACATCTTTTGACGGAAAGACACCTTGAAAAGAGAAAAGTATTGTACATAGCATTTTTAGATCTTAAAAAGGCTTTCAATAAGGTAGGTACCTAGAGATCTAATCTGTTACTCACTGAGAGAGTATGGGGAACCAGAGGTATAAATTAAATGGATATAGCTACTACATCTTATTGTCACCCATTATATCTGATGTGCTGTAGGAAGTTCTGACACTCTTTTCCCATCAGTGTTGGTGTTTATCTGGTATCAGCTTATGTCTCAACTCCTATTTATCCTCTGTCTTGACACCATTGCTGGAGAACTGCTCACTCCACACTCCAAGATATTACTCCATTCTGATGATATCATGGTCACTTGCAAGTCTCGACAAGAATTTTAACAAGAAATCCAACGATGGAAATTTTCCCTTGATAAATACATCTTGTACCTTAATGTCTTGAAGACCGTGCACATGGAGTGTGGTGTTCCAAGGGATGGGTCTGTTAATATCAATGACATTGAACTCTATACATCATCTGAATTCAAAAACCTGAAACACAACTCTGTCTGGATGGTCAGACACTCCCAGATGTCTGAAACAGAGACAATGGATTTGTTGTAGCTCCAACCACTGAGAAAATGCGATAGGGTCCTATTCGATGGTACAGACATGTACCATACAGCAACGACACATCACTGGCAAGAACAGCACTTGACATAAGACTGGAGGGGCAAAGACCATTAAGGACATCCAAGAAGCACAGGCTGCATACCTCACAGAGGACAATGCATCTAGTCAATGTCTCACCTGAACATGCACAACATCAACACAAATGGAAGAATCCAGAAAAGCAGACCCTGCAATGTTCGATTATTGCTAAGATAAATGGATTTTACCACAATTTACAGGGCTAGGGGATACCATAAACATTTTTCTAAAATCTTCACAACTTTAAGGCCACTAACTTAGTTTATTTTATACTATTTGAGGTTTCCAGATAAATGTGTGTGTGTTTGTGATAACAATTTTTTCTAGCATATGACATATAAATGTTGAGCCTTATAGCGTAGCTATGTCACAAATTATAACTTTACCTGACCCCTTAGATAAATTTCCACAATCCTACAAGCATCACACTCTACACCAGTATATACTCTACATATGGTTTTCAGCAAGCTGGCCACTTACAAACTTTTCATCAACCTTCACAAATTTGAAGTACCTTATTTATACACAATCTTTTGTGTGTTACATGTCAAAGGCTACAACAAAATAAGGCTTACAACCACAATAAATACTTTATGTATTGTTGTGTAACTTAAGTTCATAAACAATTCTTTAGAATGTTTACAAGTATAAGGTTGCTAGTTGATATGGATTATTTTAATGTTATGTAGCTACCTAATGGTGTTGATAATATTCTACAAAACCTAAGGATGCTCACCTGTATTAGCACTTTTATATATTTTGAACTTACAAGAATCCTTAAGTATTTCACAAAGTTCACAAGTACAAGGACGCTTATTAGTGTGAATTATTTTATGTGCTTTGAGGTGAGCAGGGTGTGTATATGATTATCCACAAACTTCACAAGCATTTGGCTGCTAACCTGTATGAATTCTTTAAGGTTTGCAAGGCTAGAATTAGCAGTAAAACATTTACCACAAACTTTGCAAATGTAAAGCCGCTTGCCTATATGAATTCTTTATACATTATGAGGCGACTATTCTCATAAAACCCTGTTTCCACAAATTTCACAAGTATTATGCTGCTCCCCTGTATGAATTCTATTATGTCCTGCAAGGTTAGTATTAACAGTAAAAAAATTTCCATTAACTTCAAAAGGATAAGGCCGCTCACTTGTATGAATTCTTTTATGTATTATCAGATTAATATTGTCAGAAAAAACTTTTCCTCAAATTTCTCAAGCAAAAGGTCACTCTACTATATGAATTCTGTTATGTATTACTAAGTTATTAGCCTCTGTAAACGATTTACCACAAATTTCACAACTGTAAGGCTGCTCACCTATATGAATTCTTTTATGTCGTCCAAGGCTAGTATTAGCAGTAAAAGATTTACCACAAATTAAACAAGTCATAAGGCCGCTCACCTGTATGAATTCTTTTATGTTTACAAGGCTAGTATTAGCGTTAAAACATTACCACAAACTTCACAAGCATAAGGCTGCTCACCATGTATGAATTCTTTTATGTATAGCAAGGCTAGAATTAGCAGTAAAAGATTTACCACAAATTAAACAAGCATAAGGCCGCTCACCTGTATGAATTCTATTATGTATTACTAAGTTATTAGCCTGTGTAAACGTTTTTCCACAAATTTCACAAGAGTGAGGCCTCTCACCTGTATGAATTCTATTATGTACTACTAAGTTATGAGCATGTGTAAACGTTTTCTCACAAATTTCACAAGCATAAGGACGCCTCATCTGTATGAATTATTTTATGCCGTACAAGGCCAGTATTAGCAGTAAAACATTTACCACAAATTTCACAAGCATAAGGACGCTCACCTGTATGAATTCTTTAATGTAGAGCAAGGCTAG
>JARYHS010006851.1:2302650-2346165 GCA_031002005.1 Vandiemenella viatica
TCATAGTTAACAAAGTAAATGTTTTCCCCCCTTGACCATGACCACCTTCACATATAATAAAAGTAAATTAATCTGTAACAAATGTATTTGCCATTAAGTGAGTTAAATATTTTTAATGATACTATGAAATTTAATTACTTTGTTTCATTTGCGTCCAGAAAAATATAACACTTTAATGTTGAATATCAGACACTCGCTATGCTAATACTGAGTTTTATCAGCAATGGGTAAATTATACACCATAGAAAAATGACATTTGTTAGGCTGAATAATCTAAATTTAATACTGTAGTAAATCTTGGTCAAATTTTAAAGTAAAATAAATTTCTACAACAGAAGCTTACTGTTTAATTACAAGGAAATACTTTACCTATCAGGAACAGGTTCCATTTTTAAATTCTCTTGTTCAGGATTTTCTAGCATATTCAAAAAAAAAAATTGGAAATAATGATAAATATAATAAATTAGGAATATAATTTAGAAAAATGGAAATCAACAACATTAATGCAGGAAGTATGAAACCAATAAAATATAAAAAGTTGTTTTAGAAAAAGTTAATGACCCTTATTTTTTGGTAACATGAAACCAAACCTAAATACAAGCAAACATGAAATACTCAAGTAAATTTAGATTATCATTTAAACATACTGGTCTAATAAAAGAAAAATAATTCCATAAACGACTACAGTAAAACTCTGAAAGTCTGTTCATATAGCCTTTTCATTTATAAAATCAACTGCAAAATTGTCATATGTATTAAGAATGAATTCTATTACACAGCGTGATTTAGGAGGAATGGGAAATAATGAAGGAGGTGGTAGAATGAACAAAACTGAGTTAAAAAAGTTCATATATACATGTGTCCGATTTTCATTCTTTTTGGAGACACAAGTGCTAGAATATTGGGAATAAAAGTAAACACAAGAGGCGAATTACTCGCTCACACTGTAAAAACTGCAACCCCCATAAAAGTACACCAAGATGTACTCAGAAGAGCTACACTTACTGTTGCAAGAGATGCGAAGTGTATTGAAGTTGTTGGAGGTATTTTTCAAACATTTAATTTAAACCTTTATGTGTGTTTTCGTATGAATAAAGTACTTGTTGTTTGTGTGCTCTTGATTATTTTCTAAGGTTTATTTTAAGCATAATATTCCTGTCTGTATCACCAGAACAAATGGAAATTCGATACATATTTGTATGAACCTTTCTACTCAACATTGTTCATACTAGCACCTCCTTCAATGTTTACCTTTCCTCCTGAATCACCCTGTATACAAACAAACATCCTAGATTATATAGCTTAATTCTTTGTTAGTGTATCATATCTTGCACAAAGTGTGATTATTAGAACTAAGAGAGAATTATCATCAAGCAATAAATAAAATGGTAATAGCATTTATGAAGTGATTTTGGGGAGCCATGGGAAACCAAAATCTGGATTGTAGAGCCTAGAATTCACCAAACATCACACTGAACGACATTACTGCTTGCCCACCAGGTTCACTCAATCTGTTTGGAAATTATCAGTTGCCAGTTTGAGTACTTTAGATAAAATTATTTGATTCTTTATACATGAAAGAATTGGGAGATATACGTATCTACCAAACACAACATAGCTGATCTGGATAATTGGAAACAAAGGAAATTTACAACCACTGAGTGATATTCCTTTTTTTTTTTTTTTTTTTTTTTTTTTTTTTTTTTTTTTGTATGTAGCTTGTTGATACGATTGGGGCTAAGAAGGGGATTGGTGAGAATGAACGGGAACTCAGACATTCAATTTTGGAGGAACAAGCACAAAAATACTTTATAGAAACCTTGGAAGAAAGAAAACTGGATGGCATAGCCAAGATCAGACCAGGATTCAAAACACATTCTACAAAATGGCAGAACCAAGTATTAACCTTCATATAGGCAAAGTAAGCTTCCTCCGAGGCAATGGTCAGTTATGATGATTGTAAAAAATCCAATAAGCAACAGGAATCAAACAAGAAAAATAATCCAATAAAGGGCTACAAGAAAGCTCTTACTGATTGCTTGTGCAGACTTTTTTATTTACAAAAGCCAATGTAAAATTATCAGATGATTATTAAGAATGATCTTTTTTGTATTATACAAGGAAATTCAGGAGGAACGGTAATAATTAACTTTCAACACTTACCACAGATGAAAGGCGACAGGGAAGCGGTGAAAAAAAAGAAAAACCACAAGAAAAGTGCAATATTTCGACATACAATATTATTTGTGCAGAAGTGAGACACCAGGTGGAGTCAGAGACCGCCATCTTGTGAATGGCGTCGCCAGTGCGGATGGTAGTGCAGGTAAGGGGGAGGGATGGTATATTCTCATTGAAAGTGGTAGACCAACATAATAACTAAGTGAGGACACACACATATATATATATATCAAATTTTGAAAAAAAAACTATATGTGAAAAATAACAGATAAGAAATATAAATAGTAGAGATAATAAACACTGGGTCTGTGGAGGAGGAATTGAGGCCTGGAGGCTGTCTGGTGTCCAGGATATTCTGATAGGCTAGTTCCCATCACACAGTTCAGAGGAGGTTGTGTTATCAGGGAAAACTTGAATTTCCATAACTGTGAAACAGATATTAAAACTATTCAGTTTGTGGGAACTGGCATGTTATGCAACTGGATGGGTCTCATTGTTAGTATATACTGTGACCATTCATTCTGATAGCAAGTAGCATGACCAATGATCGGGGAATGTTTCACCTGTGGTAGGATTGGAGTAAGTGGGAGTGGTGTCATTACTGAATGATGATGTAACGGAATCATGAACTCCAATAGACCTGGAGAAACAAATAGATGATGCTAACTCCATTTTTGTACCAATTCCATGAAAGTAAACATGGAGCTCTATGTTTGATATATAAATTGACAGTCAATGGCTTATCAAGCGTAAACTCCATCTACAGTGATATCCCCACCAGGTCAAATTGATATATCCTCACAAGTTCATAGTGAGATGTTATAGTACAAACTCAGGGATTCCACAACAGGGCATGTCATAAAATCGCTGTGTTTTCATAATGCCTGTACAAACACAATGTCCTGTTAAACAGTACACAGAACTGTAAAGAGAAAAAACAGTGATGTTTACAGCAAAAAAGAGTTGAAGTTACTATTATCTACAAGCCAAGTCAGAGACTGATAAGAATAGTTAGTTTGACCTCAGAACTGTTTATTTGTACCAGCTGTAAATTACCAAGACATACTCATGTTCTCGAAGCACCAACAGCGACAGTAACGCGAGCAGACACAACTTAATGTAAACCACCACTGAGGCTGCAAGAGGTGAAACAAATTGTTCTCATCATGAAACAGAATCTATCAACAAATCTTACACCTTGGTCTATGGTTATGTGTCAATTGCAGTAAGGACTAGCACATTACTTTTTACAAATCACACAAACTACAGAACTTCTGTATTATATATTTGTATATTTTTCAACAGAAATATTTAAGTAATAATGTTTTTTAACTTATCATCTTATCAGTTATACTAGCAGCTAACTAAAGAGCAGGAATTTTACAGGACCACCACAACTATATTATTTGGAGCAAAATATAAATCAGTGGTTTGAAACATATGCACAACACTTCACTGGAAAACACACCCCTACCTAATGCAACACATGTGAATAATTTATCAGTAGACTTGTGCAGGAAAATTCCGCTAGCAGCATGTCAATACTAACAAATGTGAAATCTATATGTGTAGCTTAGACTGAAAAGTGAATCTTTTCCCAATTTTCCTGTCTGTTAAACACAAAAATGTATCAACCAGTCACATTCCTTAACTAGTAAATATAAAATACGCTTTAAGAACTTCATATTTAACTGAAAATGGAAAGCAAGATACTCAAGAAACCAATTTTCACACAACTAGAAATAGGTTTTCCTGAAGAGCTTTGCAACATATTCAGATAATCAATAAACACAGACGAAAACACTGATAGCAGTCACTGAAGAATATAAACCTAGTAAATTTTATTTCAGTAATAAATTCCCATTTTCATATAAGAAATCCATTCGCCCAGTAATTGCTGCAAAAAGGACTTTTTTCTTCGGTTTCGTCCGCCGATTAATTACAGTTAAACACTAACAAACAGCTTTCAGTTACTATAAATGCATTTGCTGAACTTTTCTTCAGACGATAAAACACAACTTATTTAAAGGTATCGTGAACATCAATTCGTCGACTGATACAGTTTAACGAACAGAATGTGCTAATTCACAAATCTTTATAAACCTATACGAAAAGCAGGCTAGTGAAAGGTGTTTCTGTGGAACTTTAAGCGGTATTGTTCGACTCCGTAAGCAGCTTTAAGCTGTAAACCTACCTCTTCCAGAATATACACAGCATTTGCAGGCTCAATATCACCTCCTCCTGTTGTCTTGAGAGAGCAAAGCGTAATATAACCTCACAGCAAAATAACAACGTCCACGAGAACAGCTGATAGGTTCAGCTGCAGAGATACTTAATGTTCCAAAGTAAAAATTCCACTCTCAATTTCTGCTGTTCAAAAACTAAAATCATTGCTGTCTGAAAACTAAAATTGTTACCAGTCTTTCCCTAATTCAGTCGACATTTATAAAATTAATGAATACGCCAACAATTTACTTTTCAACTAATCCACGTCAATGGAAGTCAGTAAATGTGTTGATTTGTGAAAATCCAAATTACATCCAAATATGTTTACTCAGTTTCTTTATATTTCACTCTTATCATACTAATAAGAAAATCGTTTACAAAAAATTACTTTTAATTGCAATCAATCTTAACTCCAAGTGGCAATTTTAATTTTCCCTGAAATTGTACATTGTATTTATTTAATGGTACGTTTGCATCATACGTAGTACAAAGTAGAAATGATATGGGATAAGTCAAAAATAGTCTGTATGCAGACAGACACACACGCACACACATACAGACACATCATACATTCTCTCACACTTTATCCTTTCTGTGATTAACTATAAGATAACATATCAAAAAAATTACTGTAACGAGCCTGCCCATACAATTAGAAAGCAGAAAGTTTTGAAATTTATCCTGAGGATTTAATGAAGGAACCGCAAAAGGTAAAAATCCTCAAGGCCGCTGGTGTTAATAATATTAATATATATATGTTTAAAAGATAACAGGATGTGAAACTGCACCTTATCTTGAAACGTTAATTAAATTGAGTCCTGATACCTGCTGCTTACCAGATGACTGGAATAGAACGATAGTAGTACTGGTCAATAAAGGAGTCGAAAATTACGGCCCATTAAGTTTAACATCAGTTGCAGGTAAACTAACGGAGAGATTGGCATGTAACCACATCACAGGTAGCTGTGTGCAACGTAAGTCTATTCAAATAGGCTGCAAGGCTTTAGGCAATGATATTAATGCGAATCTCAGTTAGTAGGATATGTGCAAGATACTTCTAATGAAATGGAAAAGGAAAACGCTTATAGGTAAGGATGGAGAAGAAGTTACTGAGGATTTTTAAAAAAAGGCAAAGATTTTAAGTAACTGGTTTAGTGAGACCATTAGGGACGAAGAACAAGAAAAGGGAGGGTCTAAATCGAATAACGAGCCTAACAACACAATTAGATATGAGCAGACCAAAAAATTTGAAATTCGTGTCTGAAGATATCATGAAAGAACTGAGAAAGTTGAAAAAATATAAAAGGGCTGGTGTAGATAATATTACTACAGAAGTCTTAAAGATAGTAGAATGTGACATTGTACCTTACGTTGAAATATTATTTAAATTGAGTCTGGATACTTGCTGCTTACCACAGGACTGGAAAAGTGCAATAGTAGTGCCGGTGCATATAGGAGGGGTGAGAAACAGAGTCGAAAATTTTAAGGCTGGAGGTTTTCTCGGAGTTGAATATGAATTAAAACTTGTTATGCCACGGGATTTACAATTTGAGTCATCAACATGCAGTTTGTTCCTCCTTCAAAATAACAATCAGCCTTTAACTTTTTTTTTTTTTTTTTTTTTTTTTTTTTTTTTTTTTTTTTTTTTTTTTTAATGGCTTTCGGCGGCTATGGCCATTCAGCCAGCTCAATGTGATCATATTTTAGCTTCCAGTGAACAATTATTCATCCAGTGTACATCGTATCTTTCTATGTATGGACACCACAGGACGGACAGGACATTCACACAGACACACAACACTTAACATCCATGTCCGCGGCCGGATTCGAACCGGCGACCTTAGTGGAGCTAGCACTCTAGCCCCTACGCTACCGAGGCCGGCACTTTAACTTTCTATCTGTGTACATAATAAGTTGTCTCTTCTTTTTATATATCTTCATCTCCTGTTGACTCACCCAGCTTGATATATTGTCGAGATCTCCCTGCACCTGTTCACAGTCTTTTTACCGTTTTTATGCTGTTATATAACATTATGTCATCTGCAAAAAATATAACTTGTGGTAGTAAACCGTCAATAGAATCATTCATAGGAATAACGAATAGCAATGGTCATCAGATGGTTTTCCACAGCAGCTGTTATCACATGGTTTTCCGCAGCAGGTGTTATCAGAAGGTTTTCCATAGCATGCGCACGACTTGTTGAATGTCTCCCCATTACGGCTTTGTGGAATGCTACGCTTGCTTCTTTTCCTTATAATAAATTCTGTAAGACGAGATTGCTTTTTGCTGCCTACAGTCGAAATGATATGCCCTAGTCGAATGCTGGGACGGTCGCAAACTCGCCGTCATAAACGACACACTACACAAACAAAATAAACTCACAACACAGAAGTTATATGTTTCGCGAACAGTTGGCAACACTTGGCTGCCTTATTTGATCACGTTCACCAATACTTTATGAAACGGGCGTGGTGATTAAAAGGTGTGGCATCCTTAATAGCTCACGCTATTTCCAAACTCAGTTCGTAATCGAAACTGATTGGAGAAATAAAAACAGATATTTGGCAGAATTTGCCAATTAAATTTGTGTTACGAACACAATAATCAACCTAAGGCAGGGCTACACTGCGTCACGTCACGTGATGTTAAGTGATATCACGTGACAGACGTGAGTTGTTTGCTGTCTTACGAGTCACGTGCTCACTGCAGTGACGTCACGTTTTTATTCTCGGCTTGCCCACGTATTCTGTAGTCACGTGATGTCTCGGTTTCTTTCTCCTTCACATGTTTCCTCACTTGTTTTTAACGATTGTTTAGATGATAAGTTAGTGAATATGATTTTTTAATTAATTCGACTTAATTGCTGCGGAGCGCGCGCTCTGGTGGCAATATTGCTGTTCTCTCATTTTCCCCTTTCTTCTACTCGCCTACTATTGCCCATTGCAAATGTAAGTTTCAAACTCTTTCAGCGTTTTTTGATAAATTATTCATCAATTTCCTTCGTAATTTATTCCAGTCCCTGACTTCTTTAACCACGAAACAAAAGAAATCCACACTCTTATGTCTGAAATCGAGTGCCAGCTTCTGGTCAGGCATGAATTTTTAAACAACCACAGAATACTTGACTATCGTGAGTCAATTCATACGATAAGCTGCGTGGGAGGGAACAGGGAAAGAATGAAATAAGTCAGGTGATTACAGTTTCTTTCGTTTTCTCTGTTCAGGTTGCACAGTTCGTTTCTCAGTTGGTATTCAGCAGTTGATGTTTCTAACACAAATAACGTCATTTCTTGGTCTTTGTAGGTAACAAAGTGGAAATCATAAAATTAACATTTTAATCCTATATCTCTCACATTTAAAACAAAACATGGAGTGATAGCCTTTATTTAGTAACAATTATTGGAAGTTGAGTGTGAAGTCTCTTTCTGTCGCTTCTAATGAGCAGCTGTAAAAAATCTAATCGTTCGTAGCTCATTCGGAAATACATATTAAAACGTCTAGAAAATTTTCGTAATTGTTCCGCTAGCCAATGAAATTGAACCAATTGTTCTGTTTCTATACTGATGTCATCTATCCAAAAATGAGAGGTTTTTATTTTATTTATTTATTTAATTTATTTCTTCTGGCCTTACGCCTGGTCGACGTCGAGGTCATTAGCGTCGGGACAGGCTTTTTTAGACAAGGAACGGGTAGGAATTGGCCATGGCCTTTAGAAGGAAGCATCCCGGCATTCGCCTGGAGTGATTTGAGGGAAACATGGAAAACCCAAATCTTGATGCCCGGACGGGGATCCAAACCCGCGTCCTCCCGAATGCGAGGCCAGAGCGTTAACCACTCACCCACGACGCTCGGTTTGCTATCACACACAAAACTGCAAACAAGAAAATCCGTACACGTGCGACATGGCGTTGCTTGAGGTGACGGTGGTGTAGTTCTGAGCATGCTATCGCGCTGCTGTTTTAGTGAAGTTCTAAATTTAAAATTTTAAAACGTGTGTTACCACTAGTATCAAAAGCAGGGGCGGAGTGGTGAAAAAACCAGTGGAATTTGTGTCACGAAATTTATGGGTAATCGTGTACGGTAGATAAAGAATTCAACCATAACCTTTTGAGGAACCATCCCGGTATTCGCCTGGAGTGATTTAAATAATTCAGAGAAAACTAAAAAAGGGATGGATGGCCGCTCCGGGAATCGAACCTGGATCCTGCCACTCAGTGCCCAGACTGGTCTATGACAGTAAACAGTCACAGCCATACCTGCAGAGTGCGAGAATTTATTACTGTTAGGAAAGAATGACTTTTAACAAGATTTCACGCAAACGAAAGAACAAGCAGTGAGATATTTGCAGCTGATTGAGTCAGTATATGCTGTATCCCAGATATACCAGATGTTTGCTGGTCGTCGAAATATTCGTCGCTTACAGCTTACACTAGCTGATAGCTTTATACAGCACAAACATGGGGTAGATTTTATGTGAACAATTTTTAGTAACTTATTTTTATTATGATATCATTAAGGATATTATAATTCAAGCTTCAGTTTAATTACAAATTCAATAATGATTAATTTAATTTTCAAAAAAATTATCGTATGTTTAAAGAAAAATAGGTCTCCATGATGGAACCTGCAGCTAAATTTTGTACCAATAGTCTTTCACTATAATCTTGTTTCCATGAAATAACAAATAAATGTTTTAATCATGCAGCTGGATTTCAGACTAAATGTTACAATAAACACAATAAAAGTATAAATTATGAAGCCAGATCTTAAACTATAAGGAACGATGAAAATACGCTGCGTTTGGCATTTAGTTTTAAGTTAATAGCTGTGATTTGGTTAAGAACAGTTTGCGGCACTGCGGCTGTTCCGTTATCCGCTGTGCGCCCCCTTTGGACTGCGCGTCTGTCAGATGTTAATAACTACTGTGGCGTCAAGTTACAAATTAATTTCAAAATACTACATTTCGCTTGTATCTCAGTGCTTTCTCCATTATTTGTGAAACTGCCAAAACTAAATAGAATGCTAAGTAGGTACTTTCCGCTGCACAGACTACGGCTGTTACTTCCAGCACACTTCCCCCCCCCCTTAACCAGCTGACTTGTAACACTCTCTCTGTTACAGTTGGACTACATTGAACTGTAAACCAAGTGAAGGCGCATTCAACACACACGCTGTTCCTGCATACGAGACATGGTGAATCTGTTAAGAACAGAAAATGTTAAGTGTCTCGCAACACGAGATCCTCTAACATTTCCTTCCATTTTTGAAATCATTAGAAACTAACAAATTTTTTGATGTAGTTAAGACTTCTTTTGTGGTGATGGAACGAAATTGCAATGATTTAATTTTTTATTTGAAAATAAAAAGTTTTGTGCTCTTACTAGCCTAATTCTGACGAAATTCTTTCGGTAATATGAACCTTACACACACCACGTACCAATCTGCTTAGAGATGCACTTTTTTATTTCAGTTTTCCACCGCGTAGGGAGCGTCCATACACTACATAGCACGGTAAAAGGGAGAAGTTCGCTGCGAAGCTACGCTAGGCGACTTGAGGGGGGAGGGGGTGTTTCCGAGCCAGGCCACGTAGCTTTCCATTCATATTATTTGCCACATTTAAAATTAGTTACAAAACACGCAACAGCATGTGAATACTTATTTCCGTCATTTAATTATCTCCGTGTGTAATTCAAGATAGTCTGACAAGAGAAAACAATACAAAATGTCTTCTAGATTCGATAGGGAAAAAACCTACGGGGGAGGAGGGGAAGGGCAGTAGGATATTGAATTCCTGATGAGAGAGTTTCGTACAGGAGTGACTTTTGTATGGATAGCTTTTTTACGTTGCTACAAATATTTCTTGTACCGAGCGTGGTGGGTGAGTGGTTAACGCTCTGGCCTCACATTCGGGAGGACGCCGGTTCGAAATCACCTCCGGGCATCCAGATTTAGGTTTTCCATGGTCCCCAAATCACTCCAGGCGAATATAGGGACAATTCCTTCAAAAGGGCATCGCCGAATTCCCCATCATTCTTTGCTCCAGTCTTTAATTTAATTTAATTGCAATGGAGCACAGGCTCTGGTGGCAATTTCCCTACACACCCATCTTCCCCTATCCTGCACCTACCTACATTAGCCCTCTACAAATTTTATCTTTAAATTTTTTCAAAGTTTTCGGTAAATTATTCATCATTTCTCTTGGTAATTCATTCCACTCCCTGACACCCTTACCTAAAAAAGAGAATCTTCCCACACCCTTGTGCCTGAAATCCAGTGCCAGCTTGTGGTCATGGTCATCTTTTCCCTTCCATGCACTACTTTTCATACCTATTGCAATATCTTTCCATGCCTCATCACCAGTACACTCCCATGACCCTCCTCATCCTCATCCTGTCTTGCAATGAATCCCATTCCAGCTCCTTTCTCATATCCGTCACTGATTGCATTCTGCGATAATTTCCAGAAACAAATCTAGCAGCCCTTTTTGCACCCTCTCCAACTCCTGTATTTGATACGTAAAATGAGGGTCCCATACTACACTACCATATTCGAGCAATGGTCTGACCAAAGTTTTGTAACCCAATTCCTTGACTTCTCTTGTACATCCCCTCATCACTCTCTCCAACAAGTGCAGAACTTTGAAACCTTTTCCTACCACCTGTCCTATGTGACCTGCCCAGTTAAGTTTGTTATCAAAAGTAATTCCAAGATATTTACATTTCAAGTCTGCAGCAAAGAATTCTTTCCCCACCCTATATTCATAATTAACCTTTTGTTTTTTATTTGTGAATCTAATGAACTGACTCTTCTTTGCATTTATCTTCATTCCATGTTTACCAACCCAATTAGATATCCTGTCCAGATCACCCTGTAACTGTTTACAATCCTCTATCGTTTTGATTCTTTTATACAGCATTATGTCATCTGCAAACAATCTAATTTCAGATAGTAAACAATCAACACAATTATTCATTACAATAATGAATTACAATGGTCCCAATACGCTACCCTGTGGCACACCCATTTTTACTTCCACTTTCTTTGATAATGCCACGACGTCAACGAGGCTTAAATCCAGAAGGAAAAAATAAAAGAAAGTATTGTTCGGTGTCTATGTAGTGCTGTGGTTGTTTTGTGGCATAATTCTGAACTGCTATAGCAAGCCAACCGTAATGAGCTGTCAATAGTTCTTCTAGCATGTTTTAATATCAGTTAACCTATTTCTTATATAGCTAATTTTGGAAACACGTCGTAGTGATTAAGTCTTTCATTAAATAACAATGGAACACATGCTGCGGTGGGAGTTTCCTTACACTCACACTTCCCCCTTTCTGTCTTTTAATCTTAAATTCTGTTGAGTGTAATTTCACCATTATCTACTTTATCTTATTAGGAATTTAATTTTAAATTATTCCACAGTATGACGTAAATTATTCGGAATATCCCTTGAGTATTTATTTGATGGCACACCGCGCGACAGCAACGCAACCTGTGTTAAGCTCCCGACTGACCAACTCTAAAACGGCGGGCTTTACAGATTCAGTTTGTAGCCAGTCATGAGTTCAGTAAAAATCATATCAGACCCCGACCAGGTGTTCTGCACTGAAACAGCAGAAAAGCATCCATATCTCTCTCTCTCTCTCTGTGTGTGTGTGTGTGTAAATGAATGGAAATATTAAATTTTGGTTATCATCACTAAATATCATTCCCAATTGCGAATACCAGTAATGCAAGTATTTTTTGTTTTGTTTAGGAAACAGCCGATTGAAATACAAAGCCGATTTAACAATTTTTATGTACTTGCTGTTTAAATATATTAAAGTTTGTTTTTATAAAAACGAAAACTAAGATGATCTATTACTTAGTGTCTGAGCAATATTTTTTTTTAATATTCTTTAATATTCTTTTTCCAGACATTTCCATTGCCAACGTTAGTGATACAATTGATGTTAGAAGATATTGGGATAATTTTTTTTGCAGATGTTTCGTCAACAGATGGGATGTTATCTACTTGCATTGACTGTAGAGGACCAGATTAATCTCCATCGCTGTAGTAATTACTTATTGTCGACGTGTTTCAATCTCTCTTTCGGATGAAACTGTACAGCACAGATTTAGACCTCATGATATTAATCACTAATAACATTATTTTGTAAGTTACAGTATTCAGTGAAGTTAGGAAGCTCCCCTCCTCGTCAGTCAGAAGTGATTGATATATCAGCAAGGCCGTCGTCACCATTGCATCTGATGACAGGTATCACGTGTTGGACGTACTCGAACGGAATTCCTTTTGAATTTTCAACAGTACCAGCCTCCATCATCTGATTGGTGTCAATACATTGCTCATCCAGACAATTAGCTTTTTTTCTTTGTAATTTTAATCGAATACTTGATGTTTCATCAAGTCTATTTAAAAAAAAAAAAAAAAAAAATGATTTTGTGAATTTCATATTTGCAATAAATTTTTGCTACACATCAAACGTTTGGATCTATAAATTGAAATGCTTTCATAGATTCGAATAATTATACACATACCTACCTCAAAATAATCCATCTTTTTTACATGACAAAGGTCACCTGTTCCTTCAATTTATCCGGCATCAAAAAAATTTACTGACTTACAATTCTTTTCTACTGATTCAGCTGTTTTCATGTAAGCTACAGTCTGTTTACTTTTGTCCTTAAACTCATATTTTAAGCAACACCCTTGTTTGACAATAAGACTATACAGGATTTACATCAACATTAACTGTGATATCACTCATCACATATGTCTTAATTTCTGCACTACTAACTTTACCTTCAATTATATAACACAAAGATTCACAATGAACCATATTCATACTTTGTTCAGCCTCTCTATTTGTCATATTCTTATCAGTAACAGTATCTATTATAGGTTTCTGGTTACATATCTCAATTCCCTCTTTTAACACTTTGTAATGCTTATCAGCCCCTTCAAAATACTAACTTATCTTCTTTACTTGTAAACCATGATAAGATTTTAATATAACTGTCTCTAATTTCGGATAGACGATCATCTAAAGGCTTATAAGAATTTATTTTTTTTCCTCACTTAATTATGTTTTGTATTGCTTGTAAGTTGGGTTCCAAATCGAGACAGTATGTTTTCAAATACACCTATGGTGAGTAGGTCTTGTTTTTTATGTCCAACAGAAACTTTTAAATCTGGAACACTGATATCTTGTGATACTAAAGTACTTTTCTCTGTTGGTGAAAAGCTTTCGAAACAGGTAGATAATAATTCCAGGGCTAGTAACAAGAAATCATCATTTTTTACGTTTTGCTAACTTACAGAGTTCCTATCCGTAAAGATTTTATCATTCTCCATATTGAAAATAATAAATTAATGTAGCAACTTGCTATACATTATCTTACAATTATTGTAGAATCATTAACGTTATGTTGGTAGCGTCAATTTTCCAGTCAACCAACCACAAAAAAGGGAAACGATAATCAGAACTGAATAGTCCCCTAAACTCTTTAACCTAAGTTACCAGAATCACATATAATGTTTCTAGCCACGTAAATTAGGTCTTCACTATACCAAAGGTTACATCAGACGATATCTTTAGTATATGAAATTTGACAACCATAATTGCTGGTATAAAAAAACAAAGTCTAGAAAAAGTCACTAATCTTTTGTCGTATTTTGTAGCTGGCGGTTCACTTTCACCACCGTCAGCTGTTTATTGTGTGTGCGGCGAATGTTGTCGTATTATGGCTAATTCATGTTCCGCCACTAGTCACACTGTGTGTTTCCAAACAGTATCCTCTCTTCCTTTCTTAATATTTGGTTTTCTGATAATTAATCAGTTCGTCAGTTTACCTAGCGAATTCCTTTTCTGCAGCATATAAGGTCCTGTCACGGTCACCATGTTGCATTTCCAAAGCTTCATGTCATATTTCCCATATTCTTCATAATGAATTCGTCGTTTAGCTGTGGTTAGTGCAATTTATTTTATTTTTACTGGATATGCAGTTAGAAGAAGTAAATAAAATGATAGTCATATACTCTACACAGTTAAATCAGTTTTAATGGACTCCAACACACCACATTAATTACAAAATCGGACTTCTGATATACAAGTTCTCCTTATGTACCAACCAACCTAGGGAACACCCTCGTTAAAAGATTTGCTATGAAGACTTTCCAAGAGTAAAACCAACTGGCCCTTGCCAAGGAAAATTCAAAGATATATTATTCATTAAAATATGTAATGTCATTCAACGATAATCTTTCAGTTATCTTACAAGCAGTGATATACCCTGCGACTGATAAAGCTTGGAGAGGAATCATTCTGGTGTTTAGGGTTGGAGGAAACAACTAATTCTTAAATGACACATCAGAAAATCCACGATAACGTTATTTGATTGTGTAGTGGAAGGGTTATTAACTAGATATATCATATACTATGATGTCCACAGAAAAACTAATAACTACCATAAAATTAATTTATATTAATTAGGTAATTAACATTTATGGATCATTCTGAAACATTGCTGTGTCCAAGATAAATATATTTGAGCAAGTGAATTTTTTTTTGTATTCACAGTTCGAGGTTAATTCGTAAAATTTCTTTAAGTTACTATTCAAATACAAAAGTAGTGTAATTTGGAGTTCCTTTTTGTTCATGGTGCAATAAACACATTATATTCTTTGTCACACAAATAAAAGTCTCAACTGGTTAGGATTTCTTAATTTTTTGCAGTCTTGGTGATCCACAAAAAGTATGGACTTTATTTTCGAATAACAATAGAACAGAAACTGTTAAAAATTACTTGAAATTAAGAGCGCATTCGATTAAAATGATGTCATCAGCTGCTTTTAAACGGGAATATAAATGTACTGTGAGCAATAGCGGCAGGGCAGAATTTTGAATAAAATTGAAACTATTAACGAAAAGCGAACTACACACCAAACTGGTTTCAAAAGAATCCCTCCTCAGGTCTGTATGGTTTCAGATATTTGAAATATATATTTTTTTTATTCTAGACCCCTGTAAAACTTTTAAACAAAAACAATAATATCTACTTTCATTTGTTGATATCTTAATTTCTATTCAAGCTAGAGTGCCCTTCACTGCTATGGCATTGGTACAGAAATTTCGGTTCTTAAAGTACTCTTGTCTACTTTAGAATCATTGGACTAAATACAGGGGATTTGCCTAGCAAGGGAATCATGTTTATCTACTTCCATAGTAAGCTTGTACCAAATATCATAAATAACATGCAAATCCCAAAAATAGAATATCTTTCAATAAGTACTTTGTTGACCCATGATGTCTGGGTAAACATACAGGAAACGTGTTCTGTGTCTGGCTGTATGTATCATTTTATTCAGAGGCCAACGAAAATTACAATTTTTTAATATGTTGATAAACTTGCATCAAAAACTCGTGAACTTCCTCTCACGAGGTGATGAATAAATATCAGTAAGAAGCGGATTAAATAATATGATCATCACAGCCTAGCACATATTTTCTTTTTTCAATGTAGACTAGATTTAGAGACGCGTCATCAACAGAGATATGCTACAGATGGGAAGTGAGTGATCTTATAATCACAACAACTGCATCTGAAATGTCGTGCTTACCCGCCTGTATTGTATTTGTCACAAATAAAGCACTAACGCATTAAGAGCTATTTCTAAAGCACAGAAAGATCATCAACGAATGATAGTTGACGTTTTAAATGAAGCCGCTCATAGAAAAATATTTTTCTTCTGGTATCATCCCTACAAAATAGAGTATACAGCTTGACTTTGTGTGTTACATGAGATATATTGAAATGTGCTTTTCCATAATCCTAAAAGATGCTGCTATATTAACACAGCAGTCCCACCTCTAATGACCTCAACGTCGGGAGGTGTAAAGGGATAAGTAAAAATATAAACACAGCTGTCCTCTTTCCAAATATGCAGTTTTTTTCCAAATCCATAAGACGTTCAGAATAACATAAGAAGTGAGGATTTATGCTCTAAATGGTAGCTAAAATAAACAAGAAGCATGGAAAGGTATTGTGGTACTGATATATTTACTATCCGAATAAAAGAACAGTAGCATCAAAACCAAAAAAAAAAAAAAAAAAAGGAAACATATAATGAGACCAATGTGATAGGGCGTGGTTAGCACAGAGGACGATATGCAATATCGCTCGGACAGAAACAGTGGATGTGCAATAATAAACTATCTGGAGAGCAGTAGATTGTTGTATGGTGTGGACAAAACTTACCAAAAAATATGGAGAATATTGATTGCTGACAGATGCATACTTCATATACCAATCTGCCTGTTAAAAACTGTGTAATTACATTGAACTTTGTTGATAGACTAAAGCTGGCTGGCAAAATTTTTGCCTCAGAGCTTAATAAATATTGCAGGATGTTTCCATTCATCAAATATATATGTTTCCCTAATGGTGTATGAGAGGTAGGGATTGGAGAATATCGTCTTTAATCAGAGCAATGTTTTATTCTGAGTATTACTGCAATGAATTATCGCTTCACTCGTATAAGCTCTTCCATGTCTGAGTGACTGTTTTCTTCACTCCGCTAACCTGTGGTCTCCTCAAACATGAATATCTTTAAGGTAACTTAAATCAGTATTTGGCATAAAATTCTGTTTATATTTTCACTGATATTTATTGTAGAAGTTCTTTCAATTGATTAAAAACTCAGGTGAATATAACCAGGCATACTTCCAAATATCATTAAACTCAATATGATTCACGTCACCAACAGCACTTCCAAAATGTCTCATATACATGAGTATTATCACCAGTCAACATGGGCAAGTTTAACATTAACTATATGTTCAGAAATTGCTTCTTGTTTGGGGCTGCAAAAAAACTTGAATTTATTACTAGTTGAGAGAAAGAGAGAAGTTATTTATAGAACAAAAAAAAAAAACGACTGTGCTCAATTTATAAAACCAATGAATCGAAGAGCCTCATAAGTACTGTTTGAAGTCACCAACAAATTTATTACAATAACCAGAAAACGAGATACTAATGCACATGCTATTCATGTAGATTTGAAGTTCCAAGTACTTTCCAAATTGAGCACAAGAACAATGTAAAATTAAGTATATTAGTTGAACTCACTTATTTCTATTTGTAGTAGATATTTGAGAAATGTAGAACAATGCAATTAACTTACAAACATGCACCAAAACGTTTCGGTTTGTGGTTGCCATTAGTTAGTTAAATGGAAAATTGGACTTTTCTTATGACTTGGGGATAAAAACATATTTGACTACCACTTTAACTGTTTATAGTACCAAGGGAAGATGACAGTTTTTTTGTAGTCATTAAGAATCACTCTCATCCAAAGTAAGAAGACTATGAAGTAAAATTTAATACATTAATTTAACAATGTATACTCCATCTATAATGAAAAGATGAGGTATTTTACATAATAGGGTTTAAAGCCATTTCATGTTTGGGGTTGAAAGGTAGTTAATATAAGATAATTCAAAATGATTACTATTAGTTGAGTGTAAAACTGTATCAGTGTATAAGATATCGACTTCCGAAGACTAAGCGAACACGTTTAGAGTTATGATGATCATGAGTCAGTGAATGACAAAATCCGTGAAATTCGCATCTGAATAACTTCAATATTACGAACATGTGCGGCAGAATATTGAATGTTTTTACTAAACATTTTGATATCTGGTCATAACAGAAATATGAGACATGTAGCACTAGGTGTGGTGGGTGAGCGGTAATACTGTGGCCTCGCAATTGGGAGGATGTGGGTTTAAATGATCGTTTGATCCAGATTTCACTCTAGGCAAATTCTGCAATGCTTCCATATGCAAAAATTAATTTTTAAAAATGAAAAAGTCAGCTGCAACTGTTTTCCCCATAAACATAAAAAGGATGTAAAAATGAGTTGCTTGAAGACAAAAAGTATTTGTTGAGTCATATTGCAGTGTTAATGGAGTCTGATTTTCCATGTTCTTTAATATGTTCATAGAATGTATAAACAATTAACCATAAACAGTAAATAGACCATACAAGGAACCAGAATCTTTCAAATTAGGATGGTAACATTACGAGAAGAAACACACCAGGCCAGCAGCATTCTTCTACTCCTTTGAATCCGAGGATCAGTAAACTGGGGAAAACAATTCTACAACTCACCAACTTATATCGGCCCAATTTTTTTTACCTATATATACAATATTAACCAAACATACCAATTGTTATGACATGTAATGTAGTCCCTCAAGACTTATAGCTACAATCTGATAGAACCGAAACATTTTACAGCTATATGTCCACATTGTCTACTTCTATTTAATGTATCACTGAGTCTTTTTCCTGACTTCACACATTATATGGTCTGACTTTTGTTCCATAATGTCAAGTAGAACTAACTAATAAAATTACAGTTCAACTATGTAGTAGTCAATTAGCATAACCAACTGTAAATAGTTCTTGCAGGGAGCTGCAGTGTGTTTTAGTACCAGCTAAACTATTTCTTGTATAGCTATTTTTGTAAACAAATCACAGTATTTAATTCTTTAATTCATTTACAACAGAGCCCTTGCTTCAGTAACAATTTTCCTACACTTCGATTCACATATTTTCCCATTCCAATTTTTATTTTAAATTCTTTGACTGTAATTTCATCACCTACCTACTTTTTCCTGTTACGAATATACTTTAAATTATTTTGCCATTTTAGGTAACTTATTCAGAACATCTCTTGGTAAATATATGTTATGGCACACCTGTGCGACTACAATGCAGTCTGTGTTCAACTCCCGAGTGACACACTCACAAACGACTGGCACGCCAGTTGTGTGCCAGTGCTCGTGTGACTGGAGTCTGATGATTCAGTTTACATTCAATCATGAATTCAGTTAAAATTACATCACACTGTGGTCAGGCATTTTATATTAAAATGGCAACTAAACATTCCAAAATGGCAGATGACATAAAGACAAATGACAATTAATTATAGCACACACAGTTTAATCAATAATGAAAGAGAATATAAATCACATTTCTTAAAAAGCACTGAATTATTGTATACAAAAGTATCAGTTAAATCCAAACATCAAATGAAGAAATGAATATTTATAGATATTTACTTCAAACTTAGCAAAAAGAAAAGAAATAAAAACACCTGTATTAAGGCTTAACATTATACAATATTATCTGAGTAAACTGACTTAAATTGTAAATTCAATCATTTGAACATTGTAAATTTCTATTACAAAGAAATGCAACAGATTACTGATAGCATAAATAAACTATTACATTATCTAGAATATTATACTTTTTACACAGTTTGCCATAAAATTAACAAAGTTCTATTTTACTAAGTAAATAGTTTTCAACAGATATTACAACCAAATTTTCCATCACCTAGATGGATTCTTTAAAGCACCAAACATTACAAGACAGGGTAATTAAATCTTAACGAAATTTAAAATGAAATTTCTGCTAATAGACACGGATGTTACTATAAAGTTAGTTCACTAATGTTACAATTCCCCTTTGGACAGGAAAGGATGATGTTCTAGACTACACCAAATATCGTCCGATTCACCTACTTTGCCATCATTGAGTGCATTGGGGATGCAAGCCTACCAAGCATAGTTAAGATTGCCCCAAATAAGTGTGGTTTCATGAAAGGAAAAGAGGTGACTGGCGCTATTCATGCCATACATCTTTTGTTAGGAAAGACACCTTGAAAAGAGGAAAGTATTGTACATAGCATTTTTAGATCTTAAAAAGGCTTTCAATAAGGTAGGTACCTAGAGAGCTAATCAGTTACTCACTGAGACAGAATGGGGAACCTAGAGGTATAAATTAAATGGAAATGGCTACTACATCTTATTATCACCTGTTATGTCTGATGTGCTGTAGGAAGTTCTGACACTCTTTTTCCCATCAGTGTTGGTGTTTATCTGGTATCAGCTTTGTCTCAACTCCTATTTATCCTCTGTCTTGACACCATTGCTGGAGAACTGCTCACTCCACACTCCAAGATATTACTCCTTTCAGATGATATCATGGTCACTTGCAAGTCTCGACAACAATTTTAACAACAAATCCAACGATGGAAAACTTCCCAGTGATAAATACATCTTGTAACTTAATGTCTCAGAAACCGTGCACATGGAGTGTGGTGTTCCAAGGGATGGGTCTGTTAATATCAATGGCATTGAACTCTATACATCATCTGAATTCAAATACCTGAAACACAACTCTGTCTGGATGGTCAGACACTCCCAGATGTCTGAAACAGAGACAATGCATTTGGTGTAGCTCCAACCACTGAGAAAATGTGATAGGGTCCTATTCGATGGTACAGACATGTACCATACAGCAACGACACATCACTGGCAAGAACAGCACTCGACATAAGACTGGAGGGGCAAAGACCATTAAGGACATCCAATGAAGCACAGGCTGCATACCTCACAGGAGGACATGCATCTAGTCAATGTCTCACCTGAACATGCACAACATCAACACAAATGGAAGAATCCACAAAAGCAGACCCTGCAATGTTCGATTATTGCTAAGAGAAATGGATTTTACCACAATTTACAGGGCTAGGGGATACCATAAACATTTTTCTAAAATCTTCACAACTTTAAGGCCACTAACATAGTTTATTTTATACTATTTGAGGTTTCCAGATAATGTGTGTGTGTTTGTGATAACAATTTTTTCTAGCATATGACATATAAATGTTGAGCCTTATAGCATAGCTATGTCACAAATTATAACTTTACCTGACCCCTTAGATAAATTTCCACAATTCTACAAGCATCACAGTCCACACCAGTATATACTCTACATACGGTTCTTAGCAAGCTGGCCACTTACAAACTTATCATCAACCTTCACAAATGTGAAGTACCTTATTTATACACAATCTTTTGTGTGTTACATGTCAAAGGCTACAACAAAATAAGGCTTACAACCACCATAAATACTTTTATGTATTGTTGTGTAACTAAAGTTCATAAACAATTCTTCAGAATGTTTACAAGTATAAGTTTGCTAGTTGATATGGATTATTTTAATGTTATGTGTAGATGGTGTAGATAATATTCTACAAAACCTAAGGATGCTCACCTGTATTAGCTCTTTTATATATTTTGAGCTTACAAGAATCCTTAAAGGATTTCACAAAGTACACAAGTACAAGGACGCTTATTAGTGTGAATTATTTTATGTGCTTTGAGGTGAGCAGTTTGTGTAAATGATTATCCACAAACTTCACAAGAATTTGGCCGCTAATCAGTAGGAATTATTTAAGTTTTGCAAGGCTAGAATTAGCAGTAAAAACATTTACCACAAACATCGCAAATGTAAGGCCGCTTGCCTATACGAATTCTTTTATACATTATGAGACTACTATTCTCAGAAAAACCCGTTTCCACAAATTTCACAAGTATTATGCTGCTCCCCTGTATGAATTCTTTTATGTCCTGCAAGGTTAGTATTAACAGTAAAAAAAATTTCCATTAACTTCAAAAAGATAAGGCCACTAACTTGTATGAATTGTTTTATGTATTATCAGATTAATATTGTCAGAAAAAACTTTTCCACAAATTTCTCAAGCAAAAGGTCACTCTACTATATGAATTCTGTTATGTATTACTAAGTTATTAGCCTCTGTAAACGATTTTCCACAAATTTCACAACTGTAAGGCTGCTAACCTATATGAATTCTATTATGTCGTCCAAGGACTAGTATTAGCAGTAAAACATTTACCACAAATTAAACAAGCATAAGGCCGCTCACCTGTATGAATTCTTTTATGTTTTGCAAGGCTAGAATTAGCGTTAAAACATTTACCACAAACTTCACAAGCATAAGGCTGCTCACCTGTATGAGTTCTTTTATGTATAACAAGGCTAGTATTAGCAGTAAAAGATTTACCACAAATTAAACAAGCATAAGGCCGCTCACCTGTATGAATTCTATTATGTATTACTAAGTTATTAGCCTGTGTAAACGTTTTTCCACAAATTTCACAAGAGTGAGGCCGCTCACCTGTATGAATTCTATTATGTACTACTAAGTTATGAGCATGTGTAAACGTTTTCTCACAAATTTCACAAGCATAAGGACGCTCATCTGTATGAATTATTTTATGCCGTACAAGGCCAGTATTAGCAGTAAAACATTTACCACAAATTTCACAAGCATAAGGACGCTCACCTGTATGAATTCTTTTATGTAGAGCAAGGCTAGTTTTACTAGTAAAACATTTACCACAAACTTCACAAGCATAAGGCCGCTCACCTGTATGATTTCTTTTATGTATTGTAAGGTCACCAGACTGACTATATGTTTTTCCACAAACTTTACAAACATAAGGTCGCTCACCTGTATGTATCCTTCTATGTACTACAATGTGATTATACTGCATAAATGATTTCCCACAAACTTTGCAAGCATAAGGCCGCTCAAATGTATGAATTCTTTTATGTTTTATAAATTTATCATAATCTTTAAAACTTCTACCACAAACTTCACAAGCATGAGGCTGGACTATCTTTTGGCTTCTTTTATGAGTTATTACGATATCAGAATTCAAAGGCTCTCCACACATTCCGGAACCATAAGGCTGCTGCAGATCATGAGTAGGAATGACTTGATGATACCTAGAAACAAAGTAACACTGGCAAATTTACTATCAAACCATTCCTATAATTAATAAACTAATGGCTATTATTTGAAAATCACAAATCTGGTTTCTAATAATCCATATATATAATATTAAAAGAACTTGCATTTATACAGTTACGGCCCCACAGCTACAAGATATGAAGTATATTACTATTTTATGTTTTTCATACATTTTGGCATTACTTTTCTATTCCATTATCTATAGAGTATGTATGCAATTATGTATATAATTAGTTGATTTTAGCAAGGTTGAATAAACTATAGAAAAAATATAGATTTAAATCCTTACTCACAGCTCATTCAATAAATTTGCTGAACATTATACATTAATTATAGTATATAAAATTTTTATCTATCTTATCAGACTCTTCAACACTTTCCTACACACAAGTGATCATTATCTTAGAAAAACTATGTATTTAAGTAATATATATTACCAGCAACATTTTTACACCTACAACCTGCAGAGTACCTGGCATTGCCTAGTCTAATCAGGACTGATTTCACCACACACTACTTTTATATTTCCGATGTGAATCATGCATACCAATTTTTATTAATTTAACACCCAGCCATTTTCAGAAGTAAACTAAACATTGATATACCCAACGATTCTCAGGATGGAATGAATTGGATGCTGTGACACAGAATGTGAGTTTACATTTTGTTCAAGGCTGCACCTCAAGCCAACCATTTCATCTGTTAAAGCTGCTTCTTGATAGTCAAAACATCTACTGTCTGTGCATTAATATATATCACATAAATAAATCAGTGTCTGCAATGTATCTGTTTGTTCTAGCATCATGTAGAAAATATGGATTGTTCATGGGTTTTCACAATGTTTAAGCTTAGGGTACAAGCTAAAATGTGATGTACATATGACATTTATTTTATGAATATTCTAGCATTACTTAATAAAGCTGATTTATTTGGTAGGATTTAAAACTGTGGGAATCTATAACGAACACTGGAAATTAAAAGGGGTGGGGCCAAAGGAGGAAGTGGTTGGGCTTTTCTAAACCTAATGTAGACAGTGTTTCTCTGCTTAATTTAATGTATATGTGTGCAAAATTCCTTCAAAACTGGGATGAAACTTTAGCTTTGTATAAAGAATATTGACAATCATTAAGGCATAGAAAGGGGGAGAGAGATTTTGTTTTAAGTAAAACTAATGTGGACAGGTATTTTTTCCCTTTGTTTTGAAGTATATATGCAAAGTTCCATCAAAATTGTTTGAAAAATGTGGGTTTATATAAGAATTAAGGAGTATAGAAGGGGAACAGGGTAGTTTTTGTTAGTCAAAAAACTTCTCCATCAAAAAATACATATATGTGCTAACCTTTATGGTGATCTGTCAAATGGTGTTGACTGTAGCTTTGTGTAAAGAACATTGACAAAAACTGGGGGGACTTAAAGGGGAAGAGGGGTTGAGTTTTTTAATGTATACATGTACATGGTTCCAACCAAATCAGATAGAGAAGTAGTTTTGTATAAAAATTAAGGGTTGTAAAAATGGGGTGGAGTGGTTTTTGAAATTTTTTAGTCATAACTCTTCTCTATAAAAAAAGAAATGCATGTGGTTATGATTCCTCAAACAGTGGAAACGTCTATTAATCCTCTTTTATATATAGGATTTAATATTCAAATGACATAAACTCTATATACAAACTAGAATCACTTATGTTAGGTTTAATATCATTATTTTTAGTTTATATTACTTCCATTATGCACTACAATAGTTTAGTTATTCAATAATTTTCAATTTGCACCAATGAGCAGCAAAATTCAATCACTTTATTGAATATATTAATCATGCATACAGAGATCAAATTCATTTATTTTAGTAGTATCTCATTTGACGAAAATTTATTTCATAGTGCATTATGATTGTGTAAATTGTCTTAATGTATCTTTAAATGATTAGGCAGCAAAAGCAGAAACAACCTGAGTAGTTATTGAGTTATAACAGCTATAGATGAAAATGCTTATAAATATATTATAGGTTACTTAATGAACAAAAACATCAGGCATGGTGAAATTTCTATAGAATATAATTTATTCAAATGACACTATACATTGTGTTGTTACAACTCTTACATTGAAAATAGCCTGTAATACAAATAAATATTAGGGTAACTGAAATGATTTAGTAAATGAGATTATATTTTCATGTTTGTATATAATTTAAACCAAGTTCTATTTCTTTATTCGTACGTGTTATGGAGTAATTAAAGAAAATTAATTAATAAGTTTACTGTCAGTGTTACATTGTAATATAACTCTTTTCAATAAGTCTTTTATAGCGTAGAGTATTAATACAAAGCTCTAGGGTAACATGCCCAGTGAACCTGCTGTTTCTGTATGATATTTCAGGGATCCAGTTATCCAATGCTATCATCTACATAAGTGTCATATATGCCAACTTCCTTGTACCTTTCTAGCCTGCCAGATGGCCAAGTTCTCAAAAATAGCTTAACTGCCTAGAATATATCAGCAACATCAGCTAGACTTTGTAGTGGAAACTGAAATGTTTCCCCTCAACTTCTATACTATTTTCTCAATATGGACACTAACTGTTAGTTTCATTTCATTTATGCTGCCTTGATGACAGTGGCATATTATACCTATAATTACTAATTATGGATATTGATCTATTATAATTTTCAGATTTTAACTGTTTTTGGACCTTTAGAATCAATATTTTCTAGCCACTAAATAACCACCACAGTAAATATGAGAATTCAGAAAAAGTGATGTCAGTCACAGGCTAGATGCTGCTTCACTATAGACACCTGGTATAACTGAAACTTGGGGTTATTAACCTATCGAATGTGTTAATCACAGTTTATGCAAACATATCATACTATTACACTCAGCAACAGTTGTTATCAAGGGGAATTTAACAAGGGTTTTTGTGTGTAGGTAGCACAAAGCCTGACTCTATTCATTTATGTGAAGTATGGCAGACTTTTTTTGATTTAAGGATACATATATCTTGTAATAAAACTGTGTACTTTATCTAAATTATTTTCAGTTGTCATACTATTGGAATTTTTTAAAAAAAATATGTTTAGTAAGCTGCTCAAATAAAATTCTACAGCATTTGAGAACATCATTTCAAATGATCCCTAAGTCCACAGAGCTTATTATATTCTAATACTATAAAACAATAGCTTAAAGCAAAATGTAATTTCTTAAGTATCTGAAACAAGCCTCTAACATACTCGGTATTAATAAAATATTTATATAAAATCAACTCTGTAAATATTCACTTATGTAAAAATTGATACAAACAATAATATCTGACCGAATCATAAACAAACAAAAATGAAAACTAAATGCTGACTGGATCAGTAATATTCTAATAGTATATTGTAAAATGGGATGTAATGGTTATTAACTTCTTCCTACCAAATGTCAATCCCGCCTTCACGTAGGTGCACCCTGTTTGAACAGGATGAGGGTCTGGTATGAGGAGTCATCCACTGCTTGCCAAAGGCCTCCTAACGAAGGGCCAAAGAGTGGGGAGTGGTTCAGGACACCTCTTGCCCTTGGAGTTTGGAACGGCCCATAAAGGCAGATGAATGAGAAATAATCAATGGCATGGGGATGCAGAAGGTAACAGGAAAGTCAGTAGATTAAAGACCGTAAGGGTACCCCAAAGATATGTAACCCTCTCAAATTACAAATAGAATGATGGTTTCTTCCTGTGTAAAATATTCCAGAAGCACCCCTCCCACCACCCCAAAAAATTTGGGTATCAAGCTCCAGACTACTCAAGGGGAAGTAATTAGAAAGTATACAAACATTCTACGGGTCAGAGTGAGGAATGTTAGAATTCTGAATAGGGCAGGTAGATTAGAAGACTTAAAAAGGGAGATAGAATGACTTAAGTTAGATGTCATTGGGATTAGTGAGAATAACTGGAAGGATGCACAGGATTTCTGGTCTGGTAACACAAAATAATCAATATAAAAGCAATAGGTGGAGTTACAGGTGAACAATTTGTAATGAATAAGAGAATAGGATAACGGGTGAGTTTAGTGACACAATTATTTTTATAAGGGTAGAAACAATGCCTGCTCGAATCACATTAGTACAAGTGTATATGCCAATATCACAGGAAGATGATGAAGAAATAGGGAAAATATATACCTACATTGAAGAATTAATCCAAAACATGAAACGGGAGGAATATCTAATAATCATGGATGACTTCAAAGTGGCAGCTGTAGAAAGAAAAAAGGGTAATATAGAAGGAAATTTTTGTCTAGGAGAAAGATATGAGTGAGGAAGCAGGTTGTTAGAATTTTGTAAAAAACGTAAACTCGTCATGGAGAACACACTGTTTAAGAATCATGCGTGAAAGATCTATATGTGGAAATGCCCCAGCAATACAGGTATATATCACCTAGATTATATTATGATCAAACAGAGTCAGGAATCAAGTTCTAGACTGTAAAGCATATCCAAGAGCAGACATAGACTAACCAGAATCTCATAGGCTGAAGTTCAAGAGAATAAAGAACTAATTCTAACAGAACAGACTGGAATTAAACAGGGCAGAAAAAATCTAATAGTATGGAAAAATTTGCATAGGTGGTAGATGTGGCGCTGAAAAATAACTCTGATGGAACACTGAGGATGAATAGAATGGGTTGAGGAGAGAAATAATCAAAACTGTAAAGAAACATTAGGATTTAGGGAACAAGCCACCTGGAAACCTTGGACCACAGAAGAAATTTTGTAGTTGATGGATCAGAGAACAAGGAACAAAAATATCCAGGATGAAGCAGGGAGAAAACAATACAGTTGATTTAGAAATCAAATAAACAGTAAATGCAAAAAAAAACCTGCAAAGAAAAAAGTGAAAAAGTAGAAAAGGAAATGGTTATAGGTAAAATAAAAGTGGTGTATATTAGGATAACACAGAATTTTGGTGAAATAAAGAAAAGAGGTATAAACATAAAATCTGCCTTTTAAGCACAGAAGGTAAAATAAACCAAAGGAAGATATATAGAGAGAAATAGTATGATGGTGTCGATTTGAGCAACAATGCACTGGAAAAAAGGTGATGTCAATTTTGAGGATTTACACAATTTTATCGAGCTTTGAATGATTTGAAAACAAATTAGGCATTTGGGATAGATGAGATTCCTGCAGATCTCTTGAAATCCCTAGGAGAAGAAAGAAGCGAAAGATTATTGAGAACTTATATAAAAAAATTATGAAACAGATGAGATTCAAATTGATTTTAATAAAAGTACTAACTTCAGACTTCTCAAGAAACCACAATCTGATAAATGTGAGAATTTCTGCATTATAAGCCTGACATTTCAGGCTTCAAATTTAGTGATCAGAATAATATACAGAAAAATGGAAGCAGGTAGTAGAAGAGATAGTAGGTGAAGATCAGTTTGGAGTATAGGAAAAAACTGTGGTTACAAGAGAAGTAATTCTGCCTTTAAGATTAATACTTGAAGAGCAAATCAAGAAAAATAAAGATACTTTTATGATAATTATTGATTTTGAAAAAGCTTTTGATAATATTAGGCAGGAGAAGATGATAAAAATTCTGAAGAAGTCAGGTCTAAAATACGGAGAAAGGAGATGCTGCTGATGTTTGTGACGACTCTAACAGCATGCACCGTGAAACAGGAGTTGAAATTATTCGAGTCATGGGTGATGCCATGGGCAGCAACTGGGTGCTTTGTGTTCTGTATGAGTACTGTCTATCAGTGGCCATTTATTCTTATGGAAAGTGGATTTGGGGTCAACCCTATATATGAAGCCAGGCAGTGGTTGCATGTTAACTGGTATATTACATGGGAGGTTTCGCAGGTTGCATGTATTTATATGTACCATAGCCCTCCAGCCATTGCTTCAATAATGAAACATAGTTTTGATCTAATATACATTGATATTAAGCAAAAAAAAAAAAATCTAAATGAAAACCTATAACGGTAAAGTATAAGCATTATCTAGAAACAAAAATAGGATGGCTCAATCTTACCTTGTTTGCAAAAATGAGGAAGAAGGATGTGTGGAGTCCTGATGCAGATGAAGCGCAGGTCAAATTTTTAAATATTTGTCGGCAATGCATACACACATATGATGGACTAGGAAACAGCTGTGAGATGTCCAAATACATGTTTTGTTAGAGAACTCCAAGATAAAAACACCTGTGCACAAACAGCACACACAACTTGCAATTCTCTTTCTTGCTTCAAAGTAATTTCACTGTTATGATAAGGTGTATGGGCAGACAATGTTGACAGGATCTATGAAAACCAGCCCACACTGTTCACAAATATACTGTGGAGTATTTACAAGTGAGTCATGGCAGAATACATGTCTTATTAGCAAATCCCTTGCATTGTAAACTTGCAGACATTTAGCACATACAAACTGCAGTGGTCTCGTAGCAGATGTGTTTTCTAAAACACCAGTATCCTCTTGGTCAGGACACTGAGCTAGGTTTTGTTGAAATCTAATTGTTGCCCTGCAAAGAGAAAAAAATTAGGTCCTTCACTAAGGATATACACTAAAATTTATGACTTAAGCTATATACAGGCACATGATACATTAAAAACCAATTACAGTTCCATATACCAGATATATGTTAAACTGCTACACTTTATACAAATGAAACTAAAGAAAAAATGGAAATGGCTTTTAGGCTATATAAATGACAAAGGAAAGGGAAAATGACTCATCACTCACCAAAGATGAAGGTCGCGATGAGTGAAAAACATATATGACAAACACAAGATGTATACAATATTTCAGTTTTCACCTTATTCATCGTAATAGAAGCTGAGTCATGAGGTACGAGCGGTGTGAACATGCCGAAGTTTATCACATGACTAAGTGAATTATCGATATGTCTGGAAAGACTGAGATGTTATATACAAATATATATATCGCAGGTGGTGATAAAATTATTAATATAACAAAAGGGTCTGGAATACTAAAACAAACAGTATATAAATAAATTAATTAACTAGTTAAATGATAATACTAATAATAATGAGCCACCCATACTTAAGTCATGACTTCTGGGCAATGCAAAGGATATTATGGAAGCAACTTTTATCCCTAACAGGAAGAGGTGAAGGCAAACTTTTAGCTCCTTAAATCTGGAGCTACTTGGCTAGGGATGGATGACCCTGAGAGACAAGACATGGTCATCTAGGAAAGTGTTTAGAAATGGGTTAGTTCCCTGCTTATTTTCTTTTATTTCTCTTTTTTTAAACTGGCAAAAATAAACTGTTAAAATAATTGAAAGAGAAGAAATAATTACATATAAATTCATAAAAAGTGTACAAGCATGTAATGTTTCAAGTGATATGTTTCCACTAAATGCAATGAAATTTTCCAGCATTATATCATATAATTGACAAAAGCTATTAAACTTAAAGATTCCATCCTTTATTGATTATAGCTTTACGCCTCATAGAAGTTGAGGTGATTAGTGGTGGTAATGGACTGGGAGCAAGGAATGGCAAGGAATTAGGCCATAGCCAATTCAAAGGAATCAACCCAGCCTTCATCTGTGCTGATCTGGAGAAACCATGGAAAACCCAAATCAAAATGGTCCACACAGGGATTCGAGCCCGCATCCTCCCACATGTGAGGCCAGGGTGTTACCGCTCATCCCTCCATACCTGGTGTGATTCTGCCGTAGTTAACAAAGTAAATGTTTTCCCTCCTCTTGACCATTACCACCTGCATTTATGATAAAGTAAATTAATCAGTAAGAAATGTATTTGCCTTTAAGTGAGTTAAATATTTTTAATGATACTATGAAATTAAATTACTTAGCATTACTTGCGCCCAGAAAAATATAAAACTATAGTGCTCAATATCAGACACTCGCTAAGTTAATATTGAGTTTTATCAGCAACAGCTAAATTATTCACCATAGAAAAATGATGTATGTTAGGCAGAATAATATACATTTAACACTGTGGTAAGTCTTGATTAGATTTTAAAGTAACATAAATTTCTACATCAGCAGCTCAGTGTTTAACTAGCAAGGAAATACTTTACCTATCAGGAACAGGTTCCATTTTTAAATTCTCTTGTTCAGCATTTTCCAGCATATTCTTAAAAAAAGGAAACAATGATAAATATAATAATCTTGGAATATAATTTAAAAAAGGGAAATCAACAACATTAATGCAGGAAGTATAAGACCAATAAAAATATTTTTTTTAAAAAAAGTTATTGATCCTTATTATTTGGTAACATGAAACCAAACATAAATACAAGCAAACAACATGAAATACTCAAGTCTCAAACACTTTGTAAACTGAAAGTTTAGTTACCTTAGCATGTCAACTAACCACACTGGTCTAATAAAGAAAATAATTCCATAAACGACTACAGTAGAACTCTGAATGTCTGTTCCGATAGCCTTTTTTTATTTATAAAATCCTCTGTAAAATTATCGTATGTATATTAAGAATGAATTCTTTTGTGTTACACTAGGGTGATTTAGGAGGAATGGGAAATTATGAAGGAGGTGATAGAACGAAGAAAATTGAGTAAAAAAAAAAAAAGTTCATATATACACGTGTCCGATCTTCATTCGTTTTGGAGATACAAGTGCTACAATATTGGGAGTAAAAGTAAACACAAGAGATGAATTACTCACTCGCACTGTAAACACTGCAACCCCTATAAAAGTACACCAAGACACACTCAGAAGAGCTACACGTACTGTTGCAAGACATGCAAAGTGTACTGAAGATCTTTGGTGGGATTTTCAAAAATTTAATTTAAACCTTTATGTGTGTTTTGTATGAATAAAGTACTTCAATAAGTTGTTTGTGTGCTCTTGATCATTTTATAAGGTTTATTTTAAGCATAATTCCTACACCTGTATCACCAAAACAAATGGAAATTGAACACATGTTTATATGAACCTTCTACTCAATATTGTTCATACTACCACCTCCTTCAATACTTATCTTTCCTCCTGAATCACCCTGTATATAAACAAACATCCTAGATTAAATAGTCTAATTCCTTTGTTAGTGTCTCATACCTTGCCCACAGTGTGATTATTAATACTAGGAGAGAATTGTCATCAAGCAATAAAGAAAGTAGTAATAGCATTTATGAAGTGATTTTGGGGAACCATAGAAAACAAAAATCTGGATCATAGGGCCCAGCATTCACCAAACATCACACTGAATAACATAACCAGGTTCACTCAATCTGTTTGGAAATTCTCATTTACCAGTTTGAGTACTTTTGATAAAATATTTGATATTTTATGTATGAAAGAATTGGGAGATATACGTAACTACCATATACATCATAGCTGATCTGAATAATTGGAAACAAATGCAATTTACAACCATTGAGGGTTTTTCTCTTTTTATGTCTGTAGTGTTATGGCTCATTGATACCACTGGGGCTGAGAAAGGATTGATCACAATGAATGGGAAGTAACTTAGCCATTCAATTTTGAAGGAACAAGCACAAAATTAACCTAAAGTAATTTATAGAAACCATGGAAAATAGAAAAGGGGATGGCATAACCAAGATCAGACCAGGATGGCAAACCCAACCTTCATACAGACAAAGTAAGCTTCGTCAGAGGCAAAGGTCAATTACAGTGATAGTAAAAAACCCAGAATACAGCAGCAATCAAATAATAAAAATAATTAGATAAAGGGCTACAAGAAAGCTCTTACTGATTGCTTGTGTAGCCTTTCTTAATTACAAAAGCCAATCCAAAATTATCATATGTATATTAAGAATAATCTTTTTTGTATTATACAGGGTGATTCAGAAGGAATGGTAATAATTAACTTTCAAAAGAAGGCAAAAACTATTACTAAACTGCTACTCAATATACATTGTATGTATCATTTACAAAGAAATATGGCTCACCTTAGAAAGGCAACTAAAATCAACTCCAAAGTACAATAGCATATTAGTAAAAAACTAACGAAGGTAAGGAAAATATGACCCAACACTTACCACAGATGAAGGTGGCTGGGAACAACAAACAAAAAAAAACACAAAAATACATGCGAACCACAATATTTCGGCAGTACAGCCTTATTCGTGCAGAAGTGAGACCAGAGACACCAGATGTGTACACAGGGACCCCTGCCTGGTGAATGGCATCGCCGGTGCAGACGGTAGAGCAGGAGGGGAGAGGAAGCTCAAGTATTGGATCGATAATCAATCGATACTATTGATGGTATATTCTCATTGAAATTGATAGATTGATATAATAAATAAGTGAGGATACATATATAAATCAAATTTTGATAAACTATAAGCGAAAAATAAAATATAAAAGTAAAAGAAATATAAATAGTAGAGATTATAGGAGTTGGGTCTGGTGGAAGGAATTTATTGGAGATTGAGCTTGAAGGATGTCTGGTGTCCAGGCATATTCTGATAGGCTAGTTCCCATCTATGCAGTTCAGAGGAGATTGTGTTATAAGGGAAAACTCGCATTGCCCTAACTGAGAAACAGTTGTTCAGATTATTCAGTTTGTAGGAACTGGCATGTTTTGCAACTGGGTGGGCCTCATTGTTAGTATACACTGTCTGCCTGTGGCCATTCATTCTGATAGCTAGGGTATTGGTAGTGAGGCCTACATATGAGCTGGAGCAATGGAGGCATGTAAGCTGAAATATGAGGTGTGCTGTCATGCAAGTAGCACGACCAACGATGGGGAATGTTTCACCTGTGGTGGGACTGGAGTGAGTGGTAGTGGTGGTCACTAGTGAATGTGGATGTAACAGAATCACGATATCCAATAGTCCTGGTGAAACAACAAGAATATCATATAAATGGTGATAACTCCATTTTTGTACCAATTCCATGCATTGGTACAAAATATGCAGCTCTATCTTTGAAATATAGTCTTCGCGGGTTTTCCGCCGTATGTTGTTGAAGAGAGACAACAACGAGCTTTCGGCGGCTGGCTCTGCCGCCATCTTCAGGTTAGATGTGTGCTGCAGGGAGTTCCAGCGCTGCACTGACAGTGTCTGGCCTCCGCGCACCCTAATAAGGCCTGGCCTCTCCCCTCCCCTCGCTCCGTACCGCGGCTGCCGTCTTGCGCTCGTCGCCAATCTATTCATGGAAGATTTCGAAGATAAGGCGATCGAAAGCTTCAGCCTTAAGCCGACTTGCTTCTATCGCTATGTGGACGACACTTTCGTTATCTGGCCACATGGCATTCACAGTCTTTACGAATTCCTAGAACATCTGAACGGAATTCACCCAAACATCCAGTTCACGATGAAGCTGGAGAAGGATGGCAGCCTGCCCTTCTTGGACATCCTGATTCGCCGGAGGCCAGATGGAAGCCTCTCACATAGTGTGTACCGAAAACCTACACACACAGACTGCTATTTACACGCTACGAGCTTCCACCACCCAGCAAAGAAGACCACAGTGCTGCAGACATTGGTGCACAGGGCCAGGAAAATTTCCGACGCGGAATCCCTGCCGTCTGAGCTCGAACATCTTCGCAATACTTTCAGGAGGGAATGGTTATTCCGAACGTGCAATAGAGCGGTCGATTAGGAAAAAGGCACACAAACGCCCTGTTGACCCAGATGTTCAACCCGAAGCCTTGGCTTTTATTCCATACTCAGGCAACATCTCGGGAAAAATAGGCAGGATTTTGGCCCGGTATGGAATCAAGAGCGTATTTCGTCCGCCTCCCAAGATTCGGGACTACCTCCGGCCTGTGAAGGATGACTTGGGTTTGACGACTCCAGGGGTTTATAGCATACCTTGCCAGTGCGGCAAGAATTACATTGGTCAGACGATCCGGACCATCAAGGCTCGGGTGGCAGAACATGAACGCAACATCCGCATGTTCCAGATAGATAAATCAGCGGTCGCCCAGCATGTTATTGAAAACGGCCACAAGATGAACTTCGGCAACGTAAAGGTGCTGGCCAAGTGTTCCTTATATTGGGAGTCAGTCATTAAGGAAGCGATAGAAATACGGCTGAACAACAACACAGTCAACAGGGACACGGTTTATGGCTCAGTGATGCGTGGAAGCCGGCTCTGTCCCTTCTGAAACATTCACCGTGCAAACAGAGAGGTGGGCGGGTGCCGACGGGAAGTGTTTACGGCCCGCCGGGGTTGGCTGGGACCGACGCCCCACCAGCCAATCAACGACGAGCGCAAGACGGCAGCCGCGGGACGGAGCGAGGGGAGGGGAGAGGCCAGGCCTTATTAGGGTGCGCGGAGGCCAGACACTGTCAGTGAAGCGCTGGTACTCCCTGCAGCACACATCTAACCTGAAGATGGCGGCAGAGCCAGCCGCCGAAAGCTCGTTGTTGTCTCTCTTCAACAACATACGGCGGAAAACCCGCGAAGACTATATTTCATCGATACGCCGTGAAAGCCTTCGTTCTCACAGCTCTATCTTTGACTGTCAATGGCCTATCAAGAGTGAACTCCACCTTTAGTGTAAATAGTGATATCCTCAGCAGATCATATTGATATAATCATCACAAGTTGGTGCTGAGATGTTATAATACAAACTCAGTGATTCAACAACAGGGCATGTCACCAAATCGGTGTGTTTTCATAATGCCTACACAAACAACATGTCCTGTTAAATAGTACACAGAACTGTAAGGATAAAAAGCAATGATTTTTACAGCAACAATAAAAGGAAGAGAGTTGAAGTTACTATTATATATGAACCAGTCTGTGACTGATAAGAATAGTTAGTTTGTCCTCAGAACTGTTTATTTGTACCAGCTGTAAATTACCAAGACATACTCATGTCTCGAAGCTCCAACAGCGACAGTAACGCGAGCAGACACAACTTAATGTAAACCACCTCTGAGGCTCCAAGTGGTGAAACAAATTGTTCTCATCATGAAACAGAATCTACCAATAAATCTCACACCTTGGTCTATGATTATGTGTCAATTGCGGTAAGGAATACTGCATTACTTGTTACAATTCACACACACAACAGGAAAGAACTTCTATATTATATACTTGTATATATTTCAACAGAAATATTTATGTAATATTTTTTACCTCATCATCTTCAGTTACTACTAGCAAGTAACTAAAGAGCAGGAATTTTACAGGACCACCACAACTATATTATTTTAAGCAAAATATAAGTATGAGGTTTGAAACATATACACAACACTTCACTGAAAAACACACCCCTACTTAATGCAACACATGTGAATAATTTATCAGTAGACTTGTGCAGGATAATTCTGTTAGCAGCATGTGGATACTAACAAATGTGAAATCTATATGTGCAGCTTAGACTGAAAAGTGAATCTTTTCCAATTTTCTGTGTGTTAAACACAAAAATGTATTAATCAATCACATTCCTTAACAAGTAAATATAAAATACACTTTAAGGACTTCATATTTAATTGAAAATTGAAAGCAAGATACTCGAGAAACCAATTTTTACACAACTAGAAACAGGTTTTGCTCAAGAGCTTTCTAACATATTCAGATAATCATTAAACATAGATGAAAACACTGATAGCAGTCACTGTAGAATACAAACATAGTAAATAGTATTTCAGTTATAAATTCCCGTGCCTGTAATAATTTTCATATAAAAAATGCATTGCGCAGTAACTGCTTCGGTTTCGTCCACCGATTTATTATAGTTAAACACTAACGAACATCGTTTAGTTACTATAAATGCAGTTGCTCATGTATTTTTGGACGATCAAACACAACTTATTTAAAGGTATCGTGAGCATCATGTGGTCGGCTCATACAGTTTAACAAGCAAAATGTGCTAATTCGCAACTATTTACACTTCAATAGGAACTAGCACTAAGAGTAATGTCTTTAAACGTCAGCGTGTAATAAATGATGAGTCAGTTACTTGTTTTAGAAAGTGCCTGAATGCCACAAGCTGGGAACAGGTATACAGTGCTCAAGGTATGGATGAAAAATACAACATTTTTAGTGACATTGTATTAAATTTCTTTGAAAGTTGCTTCCCCTTGAAAAGTATCGTGCTTCTCAAAAAGAACAAAAGCCTTGGATAACTATTGGCATTAGAACATCATGCATTAGTAAAAGGAAGTTGTATATTGCCTCTAGGAACAGTGAGAATGCTAATGTTAAAACACATTACAAACAGTACTGCAAAATACTGAAAAAGGTTATTAAATAATCTAAAAGTATGTACTACAAACATAAAATTCATGATTCTGAAAAATTCTATAAAAGGGAGATAAGGTAGCCGTATCGAATTACCGACCAATTTCATTACTAACAGCCTTCTCCAAAGTTTTTGAGAAAGCAATGTACAATAGAGTTTATGAACATCTAAAAAATAATAATATTCTAACTAAATCACAATTTGGTTTTCAAAAGGGTCATTCAACAGAACAAGCTATATTTGCATTCACTGACAATATTTTAGAAGGAATAAATGATAAATTAATTCCCGTTGGAATTTTTTGTGACTTATCTAAAGCATTTGACTGTGTAGATCATAAAATTCTGATACAGAAACTTAAGTATTATGGTATAGATGGCATTGTTAATAAATGGCTTAGTTCTTACCTTCTAAATAGAAAACAGAAAGTGTCAATGGAGAATTTTAAGGCTGCCTTAAGAGGTCCACTGTTTTCTGAGTGGAAATTAATCAGATGTGGAGTACCTCAGGGTTCTATATTGGGGCCACTATTGTTTTTAATATATATAAATGATCTACCCTGTGTTTCATCTAAAAACTCAAAATTTGTCCAATTTGCAGATGACACAAACATAGGAATTAAAAACACTCCCGATTTATCTACAGAATATTTCAAATTATGTCTTTGAACTGATTAATAAATGGTTTACAGCTAATGGCTTGTCTTTAAACTTTGATAAAACTCAGTATATGGAATTCAGTACATCACACAGAGTAACACCTGACATAGACATAAAATTTGCAGGCCAGTCCATTCAAGAGGTAGATAGTGTGAAATTTCTAGGTTTGTGTATTGATCATAATTTAAATTGGAAAGTACATGTTTCTGACTTACTAAAGCGATTGGGTGCAGCCACGTTTGCAATTCGTACAATTTCAGCTTTATGTGATCTCCGTATGAGACAGCTAGTTTATTTTCACTCCTTATTGTCATATGGAATAATATTCTGGGGCAATTCTACCCATAGAGATAAAGTGTTCAGAGCCCAAAAGCGTGTAATAAGAATAATGTGTGGGGTTAGCAATAGAACTTCATGTAGAGAGCTATTCAAGAAGTTAGGGATTTTAACATTAGCATCTGAATATATATACACATTAATGTCCTTTGTAGTCACAAATTATACTTTGTTTGAAACAAATAGTAAAATACACAAGTACGGTACTAGAAGTAAAAATGATCTTCACAAGACTTACAAGTCATTGTCATTTGTTCAAAAAGGGGTCCGATATTCAGGGATACATATCTTCAATATGCTCCCAACACATATTAAATGTCTAGTAGATGATAAGAATAAATTCAGGAAAACATTGAAAGAATTTTTAATTGACAACTCCTTCTACTCTGTCGAAGAATTTATTTCTAAGGTCTCTTAAAAATAACTGCCAGTATCTTGTGTAAATATAGTTCAAATAATTAATTTACCATGTATGCTATGACTGTACATCTCCTGGTGTATGTATTTAGTTTGTTATGTAATTGTTTATAGTACCATATATGTTACGACTGTACATCTTGTGGTGTATGTATTATTTTGTTAATTTTTTTTTTTTTTTTTTTTTTTTTTTTTTTTTTTTTTTTTTTTTTTTTTTTTTTTTTTTTTAGTGTACCATATATCCTATGACTGCACATCTTCTGGTGTATGTATTATTTTGTAATGGAAGTGTTTAATGTACCATGTATACTATGACTGTACATCTAGTGGTGTACTTATTATTTTGTTATGCAACTGTTTATCTGTAAATTGACAACTTTCCACATCCCACAGAGCCAGTCTCTTATATTGAAATCGATGGAAAATGAATGTATTGTATTGTATTGTATTGAACAGTAAGGGAGTGAAGGTGTTCTTGCTGTTAAGCTGAAGCAGCTTTAAGCTGTAAACCTACCTCTTCCAGAATATACACAGCATTTAAAGGCTCCATGCCACGTCCTTCTGTTATTTTGATACAACAAAACGCAATTCAACCACACAGAAAAATGACAACGCTCCACCTGAACAGCTGATAGGTTCAGCTACAGAGATACTTAATGCATCAGAGTAAGAATTCCACTCTCAATTTCTGCAGCTCAAAAACCAAAATCATTGCTGTATGAAATATAAATGTTTACCAGCCTTTCCCTAATTCCGTCGACGCATGTAAAATTTGCGGATACGCCAACAATTTATTTCTCAAGTAAGCCATGGCAATGGAAACGGCAGTAAGTTTTTAGATGTCTGAAAATCCAAGATCCATGTTTCATCTCAATATGTTTATCCAGTTTCTTAATATTTCACTTTCCGTACTAATAAGAAAAACGTTTACAAAAAATTACTTTTAATTGCGATGAACCATAACTCCAAGTCGCAATTTTAATGTTACCTGAATTTGTACATTCCATGTTTTTTTTTTTTTTTTTTTTTTTGTTTTGTTTGAGTTCAGTTGAGACGAATTTATTTTGCGAGGGACTGCTTTCTCCAGTGGTAATTACAATACACCATCCAAATGTTTTTATTATATTATTATCTTTATTAAATTGTTATTATAATGAATACTGTCATATGTTCTTTTCCTCCACTTATGTTCTTTTGCCAATTAAGAATTTAAAAGCTTAGTAAATTATTCATCCCTTCCTTTTGTAATGCATTACAATTCGTGACACTGTACCTACAAAGGAAAATGTTTCAGATCCCTTATGCATGACGCCCAGCGACAGTTGGAAGTCGAGTGCCTATGGTTATTCTTTCCTTTGCATCCACTACTCATAATTATTCTAGCCTATCCATCCAATCCCCATCACCAAGAAATACCGTAATCACCCTCTTGTTTACCAATGACTCACAATCCTGCTCTTTCATCGTATCAGTTACTGACTGGGTCCTGTGGTAATTTCCATACAGGCCATGGCCGAATTCCTTCCCGTTCCTTGTCTCTAGTCCCATCCCGTCTCTAATGACCTTAGCCATCGACGAGGCGTAAAGCCATAAGCAAAAAAAAAAAAAAAAAACGTTAACACAACACCATTGAGCACACTCTCCATTGCTGTCGTCTGAAGACACAACATACATAAGTAACATACCAGACCATTACTTTTGTCGATGTCGAGGTTATTAGAGGTACTGCGGTAGTATTACTGGTCTGTAAAGAAGGTGAGACAAATAAATTTAAAGATTACAGGATATTTATTTTGGTGGGTAGGTTGATGGGGCTATAAAAACTTAACTACATACGAAATATCTGCGAGAAAAGAAATTGCAGAACCCATTTTACTCTGTGAAAGAAATTTCTTCAAGGAATTTGGTAATTAAGAATGACTGATAAAATAGTATATATGGTGTATGGAAGGTGAAGGTGACAAAGTTGTCCACAATTACTAAAATGATATATGTTTTGTTTTTTTTATTTCTCTAGAAACTTTTGACTAATAAAGAAATTACACTGTTTACAAAATTTCACTCATATATAGTAACTAACATGGGATAGCATGCACTCAAAAACTGTCGTGAAAAATTATCATACTAACAGGTTTTTAAGTAATTGAGAGCTTATGAGTTGTTGGTAATATAATTGATATAGTTAATAGGTGTGTGTACTGTTTCACATAAATAGCAACTAACATGATATAATATGTATTCACAAATTACAGTGAAACTTATCATAGTAACTGGTTGGTAAGAAAATAACTGGTTGTTAGATGCTTGCAACAAGTGTATACACTGTTCCACATAATAAGTATTAATTAACTCGGGATTGTATGTGTATAATACAGGAGATATTGGTTATACTAATGGGTTTGTAGCTAACTTGTCAATATATAATAATATTACCAATTATATAGTAATATTGACATTAAAAATAAGTGTATGTACTGTTTCACATCCCCGAAATTATTCTCACATGGGATCAAAGTGAACATATCTATATATCTAAACGACAATATTAGCTATGGATTGGATAATCATTGGGAATTTGTAACATGGCTGAATAAAATATATTTCATATAAAATGGATGAAGGAGGTCAAATTCATATTGTAGTACAATATCTTTCAAAGGCATTTGATGGAGTGAGACATAAAATGGTGGTGAATAAGGTATTCTTAAAAGGTAAAAGACAGGGTTTTTTTCTTTTTTTTGCTTCTAATTTTACGAGGTCATGAGAGGTTGTAAAAGTCAGAGGAAAAGAAACGGGAAGGAATTCAGCCTTGGCTTTTAAACAAACCGTCCTAGCATTTGCCTGTAGTAAATTGGGAAAATCATGGAAACCCAAATTTGGATGACTGGACTGGCCTTCGAACGCCCGTCTTCCCGAATGTGAAACCAGAGGAAAGAGTTAGTATATTAAAAGAAGTATCAAAAATGGAAGTGAAAATTGGAGTACCACGGGATAGTATAGAAGTTGTTTGCAGATGAAATAATGCTACAGTAGGATCAAAACAGGAGTATACTGCAGGGTGGACTGAACAGTATATCTAGCTGGGTAGGTCAACATAGAATGAAGATAGATGCAAAGAAGAGTCAGCTTATTAGGTAGACATATAAAAAAAACTACATGTTTATCATGATCATATGGTGGGGAAAGAACTGCTTGATGAAGGCTTGAAGTGTAAATATCTTGGCATAATACTTGATGATAAACTCAAGTGGGCAGGACACACTGGGCAGGCGGTAGCAAAGGTTTTAAAAATCCTTCACTCACTGGAGAGAAGCAAGTGTTTCAAAATCTTGGTCAGACTCTGCTCGAATATGGTGATGTAGTTCGGGACCCACATTTTGATCATCATACACAGAAGTTTGAGGAGATGCAAAGGATTGCAGTTAGAATTGTCTGTGGAAATTACATCAGAACACAATCAGTAAACTGATACGATAAACAAGATGGATGAGTATACTAGGGTGTAGACTTGCGCATTATAGTTCGCGAAGGGGAGCGCTCAGTTCAGTTCGCAGCTCTCTCGCGAACTAGTTCGCTCTTTTAGTTCGTTAGTTCGCGTCTCGAATTCAGACAAACAGATCGTTCGCTCGCCTTGCTATCGCTACTACACCTGCTATTTTGTTTGTTATGTCAGTTTTATTAGGAAATTAATTAATCGTTTCTTGTCGTTTCTAAATGGAATTTAATATGACCTTCTTAACAAAAGTTATTACTTATTAACATCCCTTTCAAATGACATTAGCATGGTCAATGGCCGCCTATAAACCAAAGTGCTCATTGTCCTTTGCAAAAAAGTGTAAATTAAATAAATATTATATTTTTACTTTATATGCATTCGTAGAATATTAATTTTTAGAAGCCAAATTCTCCACAGAAAGTGATAATATTAAAACTAATTTTCTAGTATTCGTTGATAAATGTCTGGACTATCTTAATAAATGGTTAGATTTTAATGAAAGCCAATTGGCTATTAAAAACAAAAACACACGAGATTTCATCTGATGACTGTGAGACAATATTAGAGGTTCTAAATTTACAAGAAAAAATGAGTATCAAAGTGAACGAACTTTACTCAGAAGTAACAATATTACACAAAGTCTAGGTAAAAGTAAGAGCAGTATTTCATTAATAAAAAATGAGCTGGGCGCTAATAACCTCGATGTTGACGCGCCCTAAAGCCCGAAAACCAACAACAAAAACAAAATTGAGATTTGATCGACATTAATGTAACAATTGAAAGCGATAAAACATATTACAATTTTACTGGACAAAAAATTGTTAAAGATGCAAGAAATGGAAAAAATATATGAGAGCTCAAAAAATGAAACAATAAAGAACATACCTTTTGTCCTTTTATACATTTTTCGTAAAATATTATATTTATTAAATGAAATATATTTTTATAGGTTATACTAAAAACACACTACCATCAACCGAAAAAATGTTGGTAACCCTAGCGGCGAATAGTACTAGTTTGCGACCGATAACGCTCATTTTAGTTTGCGACCTGTAGCGCTCAGTTTAGTTCGCGAACTAGGTCGCTCCGCTCTGGAATTCCAGAAAGACAGCTCGATCGCTCGCTTTGCTAGCGCTACTGCACGCTCTCGTTTCTTTGTTATAGTAGTTCTAATTATCGATGGTTGTCTTTTAATTGTTAATGGGATCATAATGTGTTTTGTTTTCACATTCCATGTTCAGTTTCCGTTTGTGACTTCTGCAATAATTATTAATGTTGAACAATTATATATATATATATCCTCTTCTTTTTAAATCTGTATCTTCTGTGAAATGTGTCCACGGCGAACTGTA
>JARYHS010006851.1:2347165-2396515 GCA_031002005.1 Vandiemenella viatica
TAGTGCAGAAAGTAAGACATATTGATGAGTGATAATCACAGTTAATTGTTGATGTAAATCCTGTATAGTCTTATGTCAAACAAGGTGTTGCTTAAAAGATGAGTTTAAGGACAAAAGTAAAACAGACTGTAGCTTACATGAAAACAGCTGAATCAGTAGAAAAGAATTGTAGGTCAGTAAATTTTTTTGATGCCGGAGAAATTGAAGGAACAGGTGACCTTTGTCATGTAAAAACAATGGATTATTTTGAGGTAGGGTATATTTATAATTATTCGAATCTGTGAAAGCATTGTCAATTTATAGAACCAAACGTTTGATGTGTAGCAAAAATTTATTGAAAATATGAAATTCACAAAAAATTTTTTTTTATTATTTTTTGTTTTTGTAAATAGACTTGATGAAACATCAAGTATTCGATTAAAATGACAAAGAAAAAAAGCTAATTGTCTGGATCAGAAACGTATTGATACCAATCAGATGATGGAGGCCGGTACTGTTCAAAATTCAAAAGGAATTCCGTTCGAGTACGTCCAACACGTGATACCTGTCATCAGATGCATGGTGACGACGGCCTTACTGATATATCAATCACTTCTGACTGACGAGGAGGGGAGCTTCCTAACTTCACTGAATACTGTAACTTACAAAATAATGTTATTAGTGATTAATATCATGAGGTCTAAATCTGTGCTGTACAGTTTCATCCGAAAGAGAGATGGAAACACGTGGACAATAAGTAATTAGTACAGTGATGGAGATTAATCTGGTCCTCTACAGTCAATGCAAGTAGATAACAACGCATCTGTTGACAAAACATCTGCAAAAAATTTTATCCCAATATCTTCTAACATCAATTGTATCACTAACGTTGGCAATGGAAATGTCTGGAAAAAGAATATTGAATTTTAAAAAAATATTGCTCAGACAGTAAGTAATATATCATCTTAGTTTTCTTTTTAATAAAAACCAACTTTAGTATATTTAAACAGCAAGTATATAAAAAATTGTTAAATCGGCTTTGTATTTCAATCGGCTGTTTCCTAAACACAAACAAAAAATACTTGCATTACTGGTATTCGCAATTGGCAATGATATTTAGTGATGATAAACAAAATTTAATATTTCCATATTTCCATTCATTTACACACATACACACACACACACACAACACACACACACACACACACACACACACAGACAGAGAGAGATGAGAGAGAGAGAGGAGAGATGGATGCATTTCTGCTGTTTCAGTGCAGAACACATGGTCGGGGTCTGATATGATTTTAACTGAACTCATGACTGATTACAAACTGAATCGTCTTACTATAGTTGGCACGCAACTGTAAAGCCCGCCGTTTTAGAGTTGGTCAGTCGGGAGTTTAACACAGGTTGCGTTGCTGTCGCGCGGTGTGCCATCAAATAAATACTCAAGGGATTTTCCGAATAATTTACCTCATACTGTGGAATAATTTAAAATTAAATTCCTAATAAGATAAAGTAGATGGTGGTGAAATTACACTCAAAGAATTTAAGATTAAAAGACGGAAAGGGGGAAAGTGTGAGTGTACGGAAATTCCCACCGCAGCATGTGTTCCATTGTTATTTAATGAAAGACTTAATCACTACGACATGTTTCCAAAATTAGCTATATAAGAAATAGGTTATCAGATATTAAAACATGCTAGAAGAACTATTGACAGTTCATTACGGTTGGCTTGTTGTAACAGTTCAGAATTATGCCACACAAAAACCACCAGCACTACATAGACAGTATCAAAGGAAGTGGAAGTAAAAATGGGTGTGCCACAGGGTAGCATATTGGAACCATTGCTATTCATTATTCTAATGAATAATTGTGTTGATTGTTTACCTATCTGAAATTAGATTGTTTGCAGGATGGCATAATGCAGTTATAAAAGAATCAAAACCATAGAGGATTGTAAACAGTTGCAGGGTGATCTGGACAGGATATCTAATTGGGTTGGTAAACATGGAATGAAGATAAATGCAAGAAGAGTCAGCTTATTAGATACACAAATAAAAAACAAAAGGTTAATTATGAATATAAGGTGGGGAAAGAATTGCTTGCTGAAGGCTTGAAATGTAAATATCTTGGCATTACTTTTGATAACAAGCATAACTGGGCAGGACACATAGGACAGGTGGTAGGAAAAGGTTTCAAAGTTCTGCACTTGTTGGAGAGAGTGATGAGGGGATGTACGAGGAATTGGGTTACAAAACTTTGGTCAGACCATTGATCGAATATGGTAGCGTAGTATGGGACCCTCATTTTACGTATCAAATACAGGAGTTGGAGAGGGTGCAAAAAAGGGCTGCTAGATTTGTTTCTGGAAATTATTGCAGAATGCAATCAGTGTCGGATATGATAAAGGAGCTGGAATGGGATTCATTGCAAGACAGGAGGAGGATGAGGAGGGTCATGGGAGTGTATAGGGCATATACTGGCGATGAGGCATGGAAAGATATTGCAATAGGTATGAAAAGTAGACCATGACCACACGCTGGCACTCGATTTCAGGCACAAGGGTGTGGGAAGATTCTCTTTTTTAGGTAAGGGTGTCAGGGATTGGAATGAGTTACCAAGAGAAACGATGAATAATTTACCGAAAACTTTGAAAGAATTTAAAGATAAAATGTGTAGAGGGCAAATATAGGTAGGTGCAGGATAGGGTGAAGATGGGTGTGTAGGGAAATTGCCACCGGAGCCTGTGCTCCATAGCAATTAAATTAAATTAAAGACTGGAGCAAAGAATGATGGGGAATTCGGCGATGCCCTTTTGAAGGAATTGTCCCTATATTCGCCTTGAGTGATTTGGGGAAACCATGGAAAACCTAAATCTGGATGCCCGGAGGAGATTTCGAACAGGCGTCCTCCCGAATGTGAGGCCAGAGCGTTAACCACTCACCCGCCATGCTCGGTACAAGAAATATTTGCAGCAACGTAAAAAAGCTATCAAGACAAAAGTCACTCCTATACGAAACTCTCTCATTAGGATTTCAATATCCTACTGCCCTTCCCCCTCCTTCCCCGTAGGTTTTTTCCATATCAAATCTAGAAGACATTTTGTATTGTTTTCTCTTGTCAGACTATCTTGAATTACAGACGGAGATAATTAAATGACGGAAATAAGTATTCACATGCTGTTGCGTGTTTTGTAACTAATTTTAACTGCTAGAAATAATATGAATGGAAAGCTACGTGGCCTGGCTCGGTAACACCCCCTCCCCCCCTCAAGTCGCCTAGCGTAGCTTTGCAGCGAACAACTTCTCCCCTTTACCGAGCTACGTAGTTTATGGACGCTACTTACGCGATGGAAAACTTAAGTCGAAAAGTGCATCTCTAAGCAGGTTGGTACATGGTGTGTTTAAGGTTCATATTACCGAAAGAATTTCGTCAGAATTAGGCTAGTAAGAGAAGACTTTAAGTCGTATTAGTACAAAACTTTTTATTTTCAATAAATTTCGACGTAAAAAATTAAATCATTGCAATTTTGTTCCATCACCACAAAAGAAGTCTTAACTACATCAATCAATTTGTTAGTTTCTAATCATTTAAAAAATGGAAGGTAATGTTAGAGGATCTCGTGTTGCGAGACACTTAACATTTTCTGTTCTGAACAGATTCCCTCTGTCTCGTATGCAGGAACAGCGTGTGTGTTGAATGCGCCTTCACTTAATTTACAGTTCAATGTAGTACGACTGTAACAGAGAGAGTGTTATAAGTCAGCTGGTTAAGGGAGGGGGGGGGGAGTGTGCTGGATGTAACAGCCGTAGTCTGTGCAGTGGAGAGTACCTACTTAGTATTCTATTTAGTTTTGGCAGTTTTACAAATAATGGAGAAAGCACTGAGATACAAGCGAAATGTTGTATTTTGAAATTAATTTGTAACTTGACGCCACAGTAGTTATTAACATCAGACGGAACAGCCGCAGTGCCGCCAACTGTTCTTAACCAAATCACAGCTATAAACATAAAACTAAATGGTAGATGCAGCGTATTTTTATCGTTCCTTATAGTTTAAGATCTGGCTTCGTAATTTATACTTTTATTGTGTTTATTGTAACATTTAGTCTGAAATCCAGCTGCATGATTAAAACGTTCATTTGTTATTTCATGGAAACGAGATTATACTGAAAGACTATTAGTACAAAATTTAGCTGCAGGTCCCATCATGAACTATTTTTCTTTAAACATACGCTAATTTGTTTGGAAATTAAATTAATCATTATTTAATTTCTAATTAAACTGAAGCTAAAATTATAATATCCTTAACGATATCATAATAAAAATAAGTTACTAAATATTGTTGACACAAACTCAACCCCGTGTTCGTGCTGTATGAAGCTATCAGCTAGTGTAAGCTGTAAGACAAACTTTCTAAAAGCCACGAATATTTCGACGACCAGCAAACATCTGGTATATCGGGGATACAACATATACTGCAAATATCTCACTGCCTGATCTTGCATTTGCGTGAAATCTTGTTAAAAGTAATTCTTTGCTGACAGTAACGAATTCTCCCACCCTGCAGGTATTGCTGTGACTGTTTACTATCATAGACCAGTCTGTTGAGTCTGGTGGCTGTGTGGCAGGAAGCAGGTTCGATTCCCGGAACAGCCATCCATCCCTCCTTCAGTTTTCCATGCTTTATCGAAATCACTCTACGCGGATGCCGGGATGGTTCCTTCAGATGGCTATGGCCGAACTCTTTATCTACCGTACACAAAAACCAATAAATTTCGTGACACAAATTCCATTGTTTTTTCACCACTCCGCCCCCTCCTTTTCACACTAGCTGGACTAACCCCGTTATGGTAGCACACATTTTCAAATTTTAAATTTCGAAATGCACTAAAAGTGCAACCTTATACCATGCTCAGAACTACACTACAGTCACGTCACATGTGAACGCATTTTCTTGTTTGGAGTTTTGTGTCTGATTCCAAACCGAGCGTGGTGGGTGAATGATTACGCTCTGGCCTCGCATTCGGGAGGACGACGGTTCGAATTCCCGTCCGGGAATCCAAATTTGGGTTTTCCATGGTTTCCCCATATCACTCCAGGCAAATGTAGGGATGATTCCTTCTAAAGGCCAATTCCTATCATTTCCTAGTCTACAGCCCTTTCCTGTCACTATTGACCTCCACGCTCAATAAGCGAAAAATATATATGTATATTTCAATGTTGTATACATTACATCAATATAAAAACAGAACAACTGGTTGAATTTCATATCGGTTAGAGCAACAATTACGAAAATATTCGAGACGTTTTAATATGTATTTCCGAATGAGGAACTTCACTCAAGTTTAAACTAGACAAGATTGATGAATTGGGGGCAAGTGGTGCGGATGACGTAATATTATATAACAGCATAAAACGGTAAAAAGACTGTGAACAGCTGTAGGGAGATCTGGACAAAATATCAAGCTGGGTGAGTCAACAGGGAAGAAGATAAATCTAAAGAAGAGCTAGCTTATTAGGTACAGAGATAAAAAGCTAAAGGTTGATTATGATTATGAAGGATGAAGAAACTCCATATTAAAGACTCTAAATGTAAATCCCAACGCATAACAAGATTTTATTCATATTCAACGCCGAGAAAACCTCCAGCCTTAAAACTTTCGACTCTATTTCACAATCATCCTTTATTCACCGGCACTACTTTCTTGATTTTTCAGTCTTCTGGCATGCAGCAAGTATCCAGACTCAATTTAAATAATAATTCCGGATAAGGTGCAATGTCAGGTCTTGGTATCTTTAAGACTTCTGTAGTAGTATTATCTACACCGGCCACTTTACATTTTTTCAGCTTTCTTAGTTCTTTCATGGCATCCTCAGGACGAATTTAAAATTTTTTGGTCTACTCATTTCTAATAGTGTTATTTCACTCGTTATCCGATTTAGACCCTCCCGTTTCTGATTTATTGTCGCTAATGGTCTCACTAAACCATTTACTTAAAATCTTTGCCTTTTTAAAATCCTTCTCCATCCTTACCTATAGGCGCCTTCCTTTTCCATATCACCTGAAATATCTCGCATATATCCTACTAACTGATATTCGGATTAATATCATTGCCTAAATCCATGTTACCTACTTGAAAAAAGCTTACGTTGCACAGATACTTCTGATGTTGTTACATACCATTCTCTCCATTAATTAACCTACAACTGATGTTAAACTGAATGTCCTGTAATTTTCTACTCTATTTGTTACCCATCCATTATGAACTGGTAGTACTATCGCTCTATTCCAGTCAGTTGGTAAGCACCAAGCATCAGGACTCAATTTAATTAACGTTTCAAGATAAGGCGCAGTGTCGTATCCTGTATATCTTTCAAACATCTGTAGTATTATTATTAACACCAGTGACCTTGTGGATTTTTAGCTTTCTTGGTTCCTTCATACATCCTTAGGATAAATTTCAAATTTTTCAGATTTCTAATTGTGTGCCTAGGCTCCTTACAGTTTAATTTTAGATAGCAGTAGAAATTTGTGGATGCATCAGTCAGTGATCCCCTGCATCAATAATATTTGCATCTAAGGCACCTTGTTTCCCATTAATATTTCCTTCTATGTTTGGTAAGGGTTGTAAAGGGTGCACCAGAGAAGCGAAGTAATTGGATTACAAATCTTTGGTCGCACAATTGCTTGAATATGGTGGAGTTATTTGGGACTCACATTATGAATATCAAATACAGGAGCTGGATCGCGTGCAAAAGATAACAGATAGATTTGTTTGTGGGTGCAGTCATTAACTGTTATGATAAAAGAGCAGGATTGGGAATCATAGGGAAGCAGGAAGATGATTAAGGCATTTGTTGGTGATGGTCATTGGATGGATAGGCTCGAATAATTACGAGTAGTGCATGAAAAGGAAAGAATAACCATAGGCACTGAACTGTCGGTTGATGTCATGCGTAAGGGTTTGTAGGTACAGTGTCAGGGAAGGGATGGCTAATTTACTAAAAAGCCGAAGGTTTTTAGGATCGTTAAGATCGTAATTTGAAAAAGTATAAGAGTGGAGGAATTTAATCCTCAAAGTATATCAGTTAGAATTAATAATAATAACAATATAATAAAAATAATTGTATGGTGTATTGTAATTACCACTGGAACAAGCTGTCCATCAGAAATAAATTAAATTCATTTCAACTGAACAACAAAAAAATCGAATGTTATGTTATCTTAATCACAGAAAGGATAAAGTGTAAGAGAATGTATGTTGTGTGTCTTTGTCTGCGTATAGACTATTTTTGAGTTATCTCTTATCATTTGTACTTTGTACTAAGTATGATGCAAAGGGACCAACAAATACAATACAATGTACAAATTAAGGGAAAATAAAAATTCCACTAGGAGCTAAGATTCATTGCAATTAAATAAATTTTTTTGTAAACGCTTTTCTTATTAGTATGAGAAGAGTGAAATATAAAGATACTAGACAAACGCAATGAGTTGTAAAGTGGATCATGGATTTTCACATATCTACACACATACTGACTTCCATTGCCGTGGATTACTTGAAAAGTAAAGTGTTGGCGTAACCACTAATTTTATATGCGTCGACGGAATTAGTGAAAGGGTGGCAACAATTTAGATTTAGTTTTTGAGGGCAGAAGTTGAGAGTGGAATTCTTACTCTGGAGACATTAAGTATCTCTGCAGCTGAACCTATCAGCTGTTGTGGAAGAGCGTCCTTATTTTGCTGTTATATTGGGTTTTGTTGTCTCAAAACAACAGGAGGTGGTATGGAGGCGATAAATGCTGTGTATATTCTGGAAGAGGTAGGTTTTCAACTTAAAGCTGCTTACGGAATAGAACAACACAGCTTAATGTCTCACAAAAAAAAAAAAAAAAAACGATACGCCTTTAATTTAATTGCAATGGAGCACATGCTCCTGTGGCATTTTCACTACACACCCAACTTCCCCCTATCTTGCACCCACCTAAATTTGCTCGCTTTTCGTTTTGGTTTTAAGAATTGCGAATTAGCATACTTTTCTAATGTATGATTCGACCACATGATGTTCACGATACCTTTAAATAAGTTGTGTTAGATCCTCTGAAGAAAACTTGAGCAAATGCATTTACAGTAACTAAACGATGTTTGTTAGTGTTTAACTGTAATAAATCGGCGGACGAAACTGAAGAAAAAAAATCCTTTTTGCAACAGTTACTGCGCAAATGCATTTTTTATATGAAATCACATCAACGCCAGTCAGTGGCGGAATCGCAGTCTAGGATTAAACCTAACATACATATTACTGTCATACAATCGAAAAATAAACATAGACCAAACAATACGATAGAAATACCGGTAACGAGACAGCAGTGATTAATTTCAGCCCCTGTTACGCTTAAAAACAAGGATTTAGTGTGTATCAACAGGATTAAAAAAAATCTTCGTTTTTTGAATCCCATTGTAAAGTACCACAAAGGTGCATTATAGTAAAAAATAGTTTAAAAAACAATGAAATGCAATTATAAAACTCTCCCAAATAATAGTATAATATGTTCTGCCTATCAATTTGCTGATACATATTAATTGATGACGTACGACAAAATTAAACATACGGCTAACATATTATGATTCAAGTTATACATACTGCACACAAAATTAGAACTCAATTTACATTTGTTAATAAACAAAACGGGCTAATTTCAAACAGTACAACACCAACCACCTACCGATAACATTGTGTGCTGAACCAGCTTTATTCCTTGAGTTGTAACAAGCAATATGTGTTCTGCACGACTCCACAAACACTTCACAAACAGAAACACACGTCCAGTTTAATGTGTCACGATTATTGCCTCCACATCATTGTCTTTCCTCGTCTTTTCACCCCTATAAACAATACATCCAACACAACTTTCACCACTAATGAGCTGACATTATCTTATCTGATGCTGAGAAACTGCACGCTCAGTGGCGAATCCTGGATTTTGTTTTGTGTGTGGGGCGGGGGGGGGGGGGGGGCTTGACTCCACATAGAAGGGGGTCGTCGAGAGGAATCTCATTACTCCAGATTGCCGCCCTTATTAAACAGTAAGCAACTGACTCCACTGTTAGTTTCGTCAATTATCCAAATGTCTTTTTTATTTTATTTATGTTTTTTTATGTTCATTGCGTTACATAAACGTAAACATCGTTCAACGTTGAACTAGTTATGTTCGGAATGCTCGCTTTAATTTAATTTAATTTAATTGCAATGGAGCACACGCTCCGGTGGCAATTAACCTACACACCCAACTTCCCCCTATCCTACACTCACCTACATTTGCCCTCTACAAATTTTAACTTTAAATTATTTTAGCGTTTTCGGTAGGTTATTCATCATTCCCCTTGGTAACTCATTCCAATCCCTGACACCCTTACCTAAAAAAGAAAATCTTCCCACACCCTTGTGCCTGAAATCGAGTGCCAGCTTGTGGTCATGGTCATCTTTTCCCTTCCATGAACTACTTTTCATACCTACTGCAATATCTTTCCATGCCTCATCGCCAGTATACGCCCTGTACACTCCCATGACCCTCCTCATCCTCCTCCTGTCTTGCAATGAATCCCATTCCAGCTCCTTTATCATATCTGTCACTGATTGCATTCTGTGATAATTTCCAGAAACAAATCTAGCAGCCCTTCTTTGCACCTTCTCCAACTCCTGTATTTGATACTCAAAATGTGGGTCCCATACTACACTACCATATTCGAGCAATGGTCTTACCAAAGTTTTGTAACCCAATTCCTTTACTTCTCTCGTGCATCCTCTCATCACTCTTTCCAACAAGTGCGGAGTTTTGAAACCTTTTCCTACCACCTGTCCAATGTGTCCTGCCCAGATAAGCTTGTTATCAAATGTAATGCCAAGATATTTACATTTCAAGTCTTCAGTAAGCAATTCTCTCCCCACCTTATATTTATAATTTACCTTGTGTTTTTCATTTGTGTACCTAATTAGTTGACTCTTCTTTGCATTTATCTTCATCCCATGTTTACCAACCCAACTAGATATCCTGTCCAGATCAGCCTCCAACAGTTTACAGTCCTCTATCGTTTTGATCCTTTTATTCAGCATTATGTCATCAGCGAACAATCTAATTTCTGATAGTAAACAATCAACACAATTATTCATTAGAATAATGAATAGCAATGGTCCCAATACGCTACCCTGCGGCACTCCCATTTTTACTTCCACTTCCTTTGATACCGCATTTCCCACACTAACTTTCTGTTTTCTACCTTTTAAAAATTCTTCTACCCAGCAAATCACTTTCTCATCCACTCCAATACTTTTTTACCTTATTTACTACCATTTTGTGGCTTACTCTGTCAAACGCCTTTGAAAGATCCAGCGCTACACTATCAATTTGGCCTCCCTTGTCCATTTCATCTGAGATATCTTGCATATATCCCACCAACTGAGATTCGCATGAATATCTTTGCCTGAACCCATGTTGCCTACTTGAAAACCACTTACGTTCCGCACATACATTTCTGATGTGGTTGCATATCAATCTTTCCATTAATTTACCTACCACTGAAATCAAACTGATTGGCCTGTAATTTTCGACTCTATTTCTCACCCCTCCTTTATGTACCGGTACTACTATCGCACTTTTCCAGTCTTGTGGTAAGCGGCAAGTATCCAGACTCAATTTAAATAATATTTCAAGATAAGGTACAATGTCACATCCGACTATCTTTAAGATATCTGTAGTAATATTATCTGCACCAGCCCCCTTATATTTTTTCAGCTTTCTTATTTCCTTCATGATTTCTTCAGGATGAATCTCAAATTTTTTAGTATCTTCATTTCTAATCGTATTGTTAAGCTCGTTCTCCGAATTAGGCCTTCCCGTTTCTGATTCATTGTCCCTAATGCTGTCACTAAACCAGTTATTTAAAATCTCTGCCTTTTACAAATCCTCAGTAACTACTTCTCCATCCTTATCTATGAGCATCTCTACACCCTCCCTTCCCCTCAGTTTCCTGATATAGCCATAGAAATTTCTAGATGCATCAGTCAGTGGTCCTCCTGCACTGACAATACTCTTCATAAACCCATCTTTAGCAACTTCTTTGCTGTTATTAAGTCCTTATTTAGTTGTTTGAAATATTCCCTACTACCCTGCTGTCTCTTAACTCTGTTATGTTCTCTTCGTACCAACCTCTTTAACCTCCTCACTTCCCTATTATAGTACACAGGTTCTCTACTTCTCTTTATATTCTGCTTTGGAATGAATTATTCTTCCCCCTTTCTTATTATCTCCTTGAACTCTTCCCACCTTGACTCTACTGTACTTGTACCTTCCTTCCATTTGCTGAAACGTTCTCTGAAATATCTCTTCAAATTTGAAATCTGTGCCTTTTTATAATTGTACCTATTTTCCCCTTCAGTTTTTGCTGCTGGTTCACTGAATCCTCTAACATCCATCAGAACCGCGTCATGATCACTTATTCCTTCCGTTACTTGACACCCCACGAGGTTATCATCCGGCTTTATTAGGAATATATCCAAAATATTTTGCCCCCTAGTGTTTTGCTCTACCACTTGGGTAAATCCTCCTTCCCTTACTAAGGTATTTGCAAATCTTTGTTCCCGTGTGTTATTAATCTTATTTCCTTCCCAGTTTACACGTGGTAAATTTAAATCCCCACCAATAATGACCATTCTATTCTCACCTCTGAAATCTGAGTAGGAATTTAATTTCTCCCCCAAGAGCCTCATCTTCATCTGTCATTCTTCCACTGCGGTAAGCAGCCAACACCCTGATTTTTTCTTTTTTATTACCCCAGAAATCTACCCCAAGTAACTCATGGTCTTGATCTATGATTGCCAGTGAACTGTGGTAGTTTTTTCTAACTAGTATGAAGACTCCTCCACCAATTGCTCCTCAATCTCTGCGGTACACTCTGTAACCATCAGGAAAAATTTCACTGTCTAGTACTTCTTCTTTAAACCAACTCTCTACCCCAATTATTATTTGTGGTTCGTGTATCTCTATTAAGTTTGCAAATTCGATTACTTTGTTCATTATACTTCTACAGTTTACCATTAAAACCCTTATTACCGGCTTTATATTTTCAGCATTTAACTCCTCTTTCCTAGATTTACCCCAGCCAGTTATTGTTTCAGCAACTTCATTTATTTCTTTAACATCTATGATCGTTCTCGTCGTGGATCTACAATCAGTATCACTTTCATCACCTATTTCCATCCCTTCACCAGCAGCCCCTAACCTAAAAAAGACACAGTCCTGATCCCATCATCACTGGAAATGGGCTCCCTCACTGCTTTAGCTAACAACTCAGAAAGTACTCCCTTCCCACTTCTATTTAGGTGTAGGCCATGCCTAGTGAAACCCCACCTACCTATGGTGTTTACAGGCACAACCTCCAACACAGAACTAATGCCTTTCCCAAGTAGCACTTCCGTTTCCACATTTACACGCCTCACAGCGGAATTCAATTGTGGCCGGTCATGGCGTCTTAGGACCTGCATGAGCACCACCCTGGTATGCTGTGCCTCCTTCACCACCTTCCTCAGGTCACTCTCTATACTATAACTCGCGTTTCTATCAATACTATTCCCCGCCCCTCCCACTATCACTACTCTATCGACCTTAGTGAAACTCCTACAAAGTGAACCTATATCCTCTATTACCTGACCTAATGTTTCACTAGGTTTGAAAAAACTTGTGACCTGGTAACCTGTACCTAACTGATCCTGCAGAAAAGGGGCTACACCTCTCCCATGGCTACTACCTAGCAGCAGAACCCTTTTCTTCCTATCCTTGCCTTGCACGTCCTTATTCCTAAGGCCTGCTGCATCTTACCTACTCCTACATCTACATGAGGCTCTTCTCCTCCTGACTCTGACAACAGGTCAAACCTATTTTTCCCCACAATTACTGAAGTGTCTGGCTTCTTCATCCTGTTAACTATATTTCTCCTACGGACCTGTTACCAGCTCCCACCCATCCTTCTCAACTTTCTACAACCCACTATCTCTACTTTCTGCCTCTACAGCTTGAGCCTCGACAAGCTCAGCCCCCACAGGCTGTGCCTGTGCAGTCTGAGCCTCCACAGGCCGGACTTCCACAGGTTCAGCCTCCACAGGCTGAGCCCCCACAGGCTGAACCTCCAGAGGCGAGGCCACCACATTCCACGCCTGCAGAGTCTGAGCCTCCACAGGACGAGCCTCAAGAACCCTGATCCTTTCACGCAACTCCCTAATCGTTTCGCCCATCTCCCAAATCGTATCATCCCTAAGACAAAGTGAACAAAACCATGGGAGAGCCTCATTTATTTCCCCCGTTTCCTCTTCCCCACATGCCCAGTGAAACCACTTCTTACACCAACTACAACCCATCCCCTTCGCAACGTACCTACGGCAGGCGCCACAGTTTCCGGTCATGATTTTCCCAAATACTACAAACGCCTTCTAAACAAACCTTAAATTTATTTGATAAAGTAGTCTAATAAAGTTTATACTATATTTTTAACGTTTATTTTTTTAATTAAATGTTATAGGCGCTATACTCGACTAAACTGTTGAATTTATATATATAAAAAATTGAAGCTTTATGAATAATAACTAGGTAATAAAACTCCTTAGGAACCAATGAACTTAAGTTTATGAATTTCAGAACGAACTTATGATGAAGAGCCGATACTATTTACTGCCGAAGTGGATACCAACTAATTAGTTACTTATGAAGGTTTTTTTATATATATATAAAATAAGGCTAGGAAGTTTCTATTTTAGTGTATTAGATGACAATTAAACACAATTATATTTCACACAAAACAGGTTAATTACTAGAACGTACGTTTTTGTTGTTGTAAACTCGATTGCGATATCGGTAGTGGAACTTAAAATATCGATATTTTATTAACCTCTTGTAAACAACTGGATGCTATATATGTATACTTATGTTTATTATTTATAATTTCTAGTTGCTTTATTACTATTCCAGAACTAATTAATTAACAAACTGTGTTATTTTAAACCGAATAGAATCTTAATATAGAACGATACAAAACCTTAACAATCGAATTTCGAACTAGTGCTTTGAATTTTTTACGGTATATAAGAATTGAACACTAAAATAACTTAAACCACTACTTTTACCTATGCTATAGTATTAAAATTAATCTAACTATCAAGCTTATGCTAAATTTAATTAAGTGAAACGTGCAATAACTAGCAAAGAAACCTTAGCAACAATGACCCGAAATTTAAAAACTGTTATTTATGGAGTAATCTTAGATAATTATTCTTGCTAACAATAATCGTAAGAGTTTAGATGATATTTAAAGTTTTTAAAGTAATTAAGTCTACAAAATCGTTGTTTTGTGAGCAGCTGTCAACACACACAGTCAAACGATAGCACAACCAGAGATAAAATTTCAGAAACAATGCACGGGGATGCACTGAGATGGTTCGGGTGCCGCTCTTCCTTATATACATGTGCGCGTGGCCTCGGCGAAGCCAGGCCCGCAACCAACTGGCGGTTGGCTGCCCGTGGGCGTGGCTAAGGTTCTTGTTCCAGCCCGAGCTAATATGAAGCCCTCTACGGCGGCAGCTGGACGAAAGTACAACGTTCTCTGCGGATATTTGCCAAGGCAGGTTTCCATGCCTCACTGAGACATAGACCACTGTCTCTGTTAAATGTGTCGGCCAGTCGAATTTCGATCGCTTCTTTGATGTCAAAAGAAGCGATCGAAATTCGACTGGCCGTTTGATGGCAGTCTCTTCATCTTCTGCTAGTATCGCCAAATCATCCGCAAAAGCGAGGTATGGTATATAGAGGTTGTTTTTGGGAAGACCAAGTGGAATTGGTTTCTAACACATTTCTAGAGTTCTTTCTCCCATTCTTCCCTAACCTTGTCTAGAACGACATTGAACAGTAGAGGAGAGAGCCCATCGCCTTGTCTCACATCTGTCTGAATGTCAAAGGGTTCTGAAATTTCTCCCATGAATTTTACTTTCGATTTAGTGTCGATTAGTGATTGTTGTATGAGTTCTCGTGTTTTTGGATCTAGTCTCCTTTCTTCTAAAATTTGGAGTAGTGAAGGCCTGTTGATTGAGTAATATGCCTTTTTGAAATCCACAAATGTACATACTAGGGGTTTTTGTCTTAGGACTCGAATTTTGATTATAGTTTTGAGGTTTAAAATTTTTTCAGTGCATGACCTGTATGGTCTGAATCCTGCTTGATATTCTGCTAATTTATGTTCTAACTGCTCTTGTGCTCTCTTCAAAATACAGGCTGAAAGAATTTTGTATGTGACTGGTAGAAGGGAGATCCCTCTACAGTTGTTTACATCTGATTTGTTACCTTTTTTATGTAGTGGGTGAATGAGAGCAATCTTCCAACCATCTGGAATTTTTTCAGTTTGCCAAATGTTTTGGATTATTTCTGTAATTTCTTTGAGTGAATTTGGACCTAATTTTTTTTAAAGTTTGGCTACAATTCCATCTTCTATTGGTGTTTTGTTATTTTTAAGTTTCTTTATTTGTCCATAAATGTCTTCTTCTGTTGGTGGTGATGAATTCTCCGTTGTTATTTCAGATTGTATTTTCGGAAACCTATTTTTGGGTTGCGGACAATTTAAGAGCTGTGAAAAATGAGTGGCCAGCTTGTAATAGAACAGGCATAATGCATTTAACGGAATTTTATTTAGTGTAATTTTATTTAATGTAACAGAACATACAAATATCGATAAGTTGGAATATATAAGCTCTCTCTGAAGTACAGTCATTGTAGGATTATCAGCTTCATTTACGGGAGACTGCAAGGGGTGGCGCTGCAGAGCGGGACGCAATCTGAGAATTTAGCAGTTCTTCTCTTCGAAAGGAAAGTGCCAAAATTTTTTACCTTTTGTAAGAAACACAAACTGACATGAGAAAATTTTCGTATGGAAATTTGTATTGAAAAAAAAAAAATTTCATAGAGGAAAAGAAGTTTAAATTATTTTCTTCATGGTTAAAAGTCAGTTTGAATTGATAAAAATAATTAATTAGTTTCAACCTTCCTCGGGAATTTTAATGACTTAAGTTTACCTTGTTTGCATTTCATTGCATACAATTGCGTATACCTTGTTTAACAATAATTTTAATTAGTGTTGGAACAGAATTTATCTGTTTATATTTTAATTTTTTTGTTTGCTTGCTGGTTTGGTGGATAGTTTTCTTGCAGTCAAAATTTATTGTGTGATTGTATTGAAATTGTTGACGACATGGCTGCAGAGGGGAGTGAAATTGTGGAGGGGATAGCAGCAGTAGGAAGTGAGTCCGTGAATGACTCGGGTTCTGAGCTTAAAGATGGCTCAATCCGTGCTATCTTGGTACAGTTGCAATCTTTTCAAAATAGTATGCAGTACAACTTAGAGTCAATGAGGGCCGATTTAAAATCAGTAGAAAGTAATTTGAAGGTGAGCTTGGGAGTTTAAGTGCGTTGGTCGGAAACAATGTCCGACAGTTAGAGAATGTCAAACTGGAATTAAGACTACATAATGTTGATTGTAAGGAACAAGCTGAACGACGAGCGGAACGGCTAACTAGGCTAGACCATTATGTGAGTAGGGAGACAATACTGTTACGACAGGATAACGAAATACTCAGTTAACAGGTAGTTATCGTGGAAGAAGTCAATGACAGTCACGGGAGCCGGCTGGATGTTGTGGAAGATCGCTGTGTCCTTTAGGGGAAACACAGCAAAGAAGGTGAAGAAAAGGTAAACAGTTTGGTCGCAAGTGTCGAGTTGATTCCACAGGATGTGGGTAAGTACCAATTATCCACAACAGCGTTGATAGAAGATGTTACAAGTCTGCAAGTTCCGGCAGTAGTAATGGAAGAGGTATCCAAAGTCAGGGGCTTGCTGCATTCAACTTCAACAATAGCATGGGCCGAAGAGAAAATTGACTGGGAACGTTTTGATGATCATGGGCATATGCACCCCGTTGAATTCATTTGGAACTTTGGCGACTTTGCACCTTTCTCCGTTGCTTCTCAAAAACAGCGGATCGAGATGGTTCGTATGTACTTGGTACTTGGCCACTTGGCCGGAGGAGCGAGGCGATGGGTCGACTGGTTTGCCGGCAATTGTGGCACATTTAATGAATTCAAGAGGGAGTTTCTACAACATTATTGGTCGGTGGGTCGGCACACCGCTGTACATAGAGAATTGTTAATGGGAGAACCTTACGTGGCCGCTCAGGAGCCGCAGAAAGTGCATTTGTACGCAGTCGAATCCTCCACATGTCTCACTTTTCTGAGGCCATTAGAGTCCAAAAGGTGGTATTTTGTTTTTTTAACTTACAAACAGATGTTTAGCTTCGAGAGAGGCAAAGATAATAGGACCAATTGGTGTGGGAAGATTTTCTTTTTTAGGTAAGGGTTGTCAGGGATTGGAATGAGTTACCAAGAGAAATGATGAATAATTTACCGAAAACGTTGAAAGAATTTAAAGATAAAATTTGTAGAGGGCAAATATAGATGGGTGTATGTTAGGGGGAAGATTGGGGTTTAGGGAAATTGCCACCGGAGCCTGTGCTCCATTGCAATTAAATTAAATTTTTTTAAAAAATAATAATATCTCATGTCATGTTGCGTTTCGTAGGTGAAGTGTTAACCATTGTAGCCCTGTAGCCAGGTGTGAATTTGGTTTTGGGGGACAAAGAAAGACAAAAAAGAGACTAAGAAGATCAATATCAAATTTGAGAGATGAATTCGTTGTTCATTTTGTTCAACAAGTGGTGTTCGACTGTATCCTTCTTTGTTTTTTTTGTGTTAATGTTCCGTTGTATTTCTTTCTCCATTTGTATGTGATTTCAAGGGGTGTGCAATAATGTTAAAAAAAAATTGTTATTAACATAAGAGTAGTCGAGCGGATGCCAAACAAATTTTTTGTATTTCATGAGTCATTTCATATTGTCTGATATGCATAATCATGTCATTCTTGGTTGAAGGGTTACCTGCCGACGGAAGTCAGGGCTTTGTCAATGCCAACTTCCACCTGGTTCCATCGGTGGGAGTGTAATAGAACAGGCATAATGCCTTTAATGTAATTTTATTTAATGTAACAGAACTTACAGATATCGATAAGTTGGTAATATAAGCTCTCTGAAGTACAGGCATTGTAGGATTATCGCTGACGTGTCATGGGGTGTGAATTGCATTGGAATGTTGATCGGCACACAATGAGTGATTTCTTCAGTATTAAGATGGAATAGTTAGAATATTTATGTTAAGAATATAAGTGAGCATTGATGAGAACTGTGATCACTATTTTCTGTATGGTGAAAGTACCGTAGATGTGTTGAGGACAGTTAGTTGGATACAGCTTATGTTAGTGCTGCACAAACTTTTCGGTTAAGTGTATTGTAATTATTCACGGTTTTCCTACCTTTAAAAGTACATGAACCTCCAATAATGGGAGACGAACATTAGTTTAAGTGTCTGGCAGTTTCCTTCTGTTGTGAAGGATAGAATTGACGATGAAATAATAAAGTTGTAAATGTGCACTAATTTCTTGTGTGCAACCGAAAACTTTGAAAGTCGTTATCTATACTAATGAAGCTAACGAGACTGGCGACTGTGGTCAAGTTTAATTTGTAATATTAATCGCTTTTAAAGTAATTCTATCAGTTAACTTCTTATCCGATATTTAAGTATACATTAAACAGGCAATTACATTTTTTTTTAAATAGCTACAAGCTTGTTATTTTTAAAAATTATTTATTATTTAACAGCTTGTCAGATTACTAATATTTCTTAAATGGCATTCTTAATTTAAAAAAAGGCTTGTTGTCAATTTTATCAAGGCAGAAATGAGCTAAGGAACACAGTGTGTGATATCTTTTACTCCTATTCGTAACATGTCTTTAGCTTTGCTGAGTTGGGTTAGCTCCAGGCGAGACTAAAATTGAATTTACTCTTTCATCAGCCAATATCTAGTCTAGCATAGAAAACATTTTTTCAGTTGTTTTAAAAGGATGATATTGAATTTCATTGTCATTAAAAGCTACCATTTACACAAGCGTCTCTGGCAAGAAAGGAAACTATCAGTCATCACGCCTCCAGAGATGCCATCACTAGCAGCAGGATCACGCCGCCTATAAACAGACGGTTTCTGTCGAGTCTTCAGTCCACACGACACATCATTAAATGTTATTTGAGAGTAATAAATGCATGGCGAAAGGTCGAGCTAACAGTTGATTTTCTCACGATCAGGATAGTACACTCTCCCTCTGGTTCCCTCACGCGACTTGGAGGCAGCGCAGCTGGTGACTCGACATATAACTGTACTGTTGAGAGAGAGCAATTCCTACAATTGTTATAAGCCGATGGTTTCTACGGTGGTCGACCCAACAGGCCTCGAGCTGTGTGAACGGTTCGGTCGACTGCCACCTCGATGGTAGATGTGATGAAGAACCATTTCATTTGTTATAGGCCAAAATATACTAGCAGTTTTTAAGACATATTCAGATGACAATTATTGTTGCTTGTCATACATTTTTGAAATGAATTAAGTGAATCATAGTTTATCACCATCAAAGTGATACACACTAATGTAAAAGTATAAACCAATAAAACTGAACCACAACAATACCAAAAAGGTTTTTGTGCCAATTAGCATAATTACAGTAGAACCTGAATATTTCTGGGTTACTGTTATTTTATGTATTGCAAGTATATGTAGCACTTAAAAACCAAAACACACAGTAACAGCAATCCTTAGATTATATTATCCAACAGTCCTCATAGCGACGAGCCTACTTCTAATTACATTAGAAGCTCTCAAACTGGGGAGCGGCTCCTCCCCCCCACCATGGGAGCGCAATGTCCTGGCAAGGGGGGAGCAGATAGAGGTAGCTTCACCACCGTTGGGGACAATATCCTACCTCTGCACCATCAGCAGTAGTTTGTGTTCTTGACCATCTGTTAGAGTTGGAAACATATGATCTAATGTAATATACTTAGTAAGTTTCCTCTCGTGGTTAGTACAGAAAAGTAGGCATTACCTTTTTAATAATGAATTTATGGCAGTGGTGGTGGGTCTTTTTTGGGTGACAGAAGCTGATTTTAATACATTTCAAGAAACACTAACTATTAATAATTAGTAATAACCAAAAATTACTGGTTATAAGATATCAGTGAAATTACAAAGTAACTGTAATAGGATAGTGATGGTAAATTACTTATATGTACTGTTACAACCAAAATTGCGGTATCAATGATTGTTGAATAAATACAGCAATATTTGAATATGACTGACAAAAGAGACATTTGGAATAACTGATAAAAGGAATCAATATGGTCCAATTTCTTCATTCTTGCTATTAAACAAAATTAGTGGCAATAAAACATTGCTTTCACAAACAATAAGTGACCTTGTTAAAATCTCTAAACTTAGTTGCATATGGGATCTCTACTAAGGACCAGTACTAAATATAAGAATTAATTCTTAGGATGGCTTGAGAGAAGTAAGTGGAAGGGTAGGGAGCAATATAATTTGAACTAAATCCTCTGAAGTTAAGTACTGAATAACCCAGTGTTACAGCCATTACTTCACTGCTTTAATGTCTGCTTACAATTTTGACAAGAACTTGCCTGAAACACAAAGATATAAAAAATACACATACAGAGACAATACACAATATATAACCAATTTATGTTACTCTTGCTACAAAAAAAATATTTAATTTATAAAAATGTATTTAGATGCATTATTATATATTTTAGAAACTAAACAATCTGTAAAATCATAAAACATTAAAATAATTTAACCAGAAGTAAACTCAAACCAAACTTCAGAAAGTGAATAGACTTTAAAATCTCATCCTGTAATAAAGCTATACATAAAGGAGAAATGTAATACACATAGGAAAAACAATTTTTAGAAGCTCACTGCCATATTTAGCGATTATACCGATATCTAGTACAAATCTTTCCATTCAGTCATATGTGAAAATATTCAGAACACCCCATGTTGCTGACACTCTGTGAATTGTACAATTTTAATTCAAGTTAACCAGTTCAAAGTTTACATCATTGTGTATGAAGCTCATACCAGATTAATACCAGATTAAATTAATGTTATAAAGTAAACACAAACAAATATTCTATAAAGCAATGGCTACACTAATCTATGAATAAAATCACTGGTACTATTATTCTATTAAGTAATTCCTGTGATTTATAAAAATAAGTATCAAAAAAATTTATTACTGCTGGATTTAGGTGAAAGAGACAGTCATAAAACTTGCGGCAACACTTTAAAATTTACCAGAAAGAAAATTAATGAATATATAATTAAAATAACAATTTTGTTAATATTTCATCCAACATAATTATTTTACATTGATTCATGGTTATATTAACACGAAGGTAGTACAAGTACAGAATTTGCCAAAAGAAACTAAAAAATAATGCCTCATGAAACAAATGTGATTCGTCACAAGATGATTTCAAAGTTTCTCCCTCAAATCAAAAAGAAGAAATTCATCAAACAAAAAGTGTTGAGTTATAACTATACCAAGTTCTTAAAATATTCTTCCAAAATCTTTAACACTAGTTTACCAAAAAATATTACTTATAGAGAAATAAAAGATTTAACACTTTTATAATGACCAAACCATTTTCTATATATATTTCTACAAATTTATTATTAAAAACACAAGTAAACCTACATTTTTCTCCAGATTTAATTTTACAAAACCAGACATATCAAAAATCTTTTATATAAACTTAGTGAGGAAATAAATGTTAACCTAAATGAATCTTCTGATGCACATTAAGATTAGACGACTGAGTAAACGATTTTCCACTAATATTGCAAGGGAATGGGCATTCACTCAAATGAATTATTTGATGCACCTTTAGATACCGAGAACGCGAAAAAGTTTTTTTACAAAGATTACAAGAAGAACGCCGTGCATCAATATGAATCCTCCGATGACTCCTAAGACTTGAAGATAATTTAAAACATTTTCCACAAAATTCACAAGAAAATAGCTTAATACTGGAATGGGTTACTGTATGATTTTTAAGAGACCTACGGTCTGAAAAAGACTTTCCACATTCTTTGCATGAAAAAGGTCGTTCACCTGAATGAATCCTCTGATGTGATTGAAGATTACCAGACTGAGTAAACGACTTTCCACAAATGTAGCAAGAAAATGGACGCTCACCAGAATGAATTCGCTGATGCTCTTTGAGAGAAGCAGAATATTTAAATGATTTTGAGCAAACTGTACAAGGAAATGGCCGTTCAGTCGAATGACTCGTCTGATGAGTTTTAAGATGCCAAGAAGAGATAAAACATTTTCCACATAAGTCGCAAGAAAACGGGCGTTCACTTAGATGAATTTTCTGATGCTTTTTAAGATAACGGGAATGCTTAAAATACTTTCCACAAACTTCACAAGGAATAGGGTGTACAACAGACTGAGTACTCTGAAGTCCCTTATGACGTCCAGGCTTCAAGCAATATTTTCCACAAACATCAGTGGAAGATGGGGTATCAGATAAATTGATTTTTTGGAGCTTTTCACTACAGTTGTTACTCGTCACTGCTCTTTTCTCTTTGTTCTTTTGTAGGCCCTTAGCTGGAGATGGTTGCTCCTTGGAATTGCAAGTGTTACACTGGCACTCAAAGTAACACCTAGAAACAAACAAACAAATTCACACTGATATGCATTGGGAATTTAGATTATAGAAAAAATTCTATAGCTTCCAAAAGTAAAAATAGTAATGATTTCTACACCAATCGATATAAATTGTCTTGACATATAGTTATGCATCAAAGAAAATAATAAATAATGGATTATGTCACATACTATAAGTAAATAAGCATGGTATTAGAAAAAGTAAAATTTACAGAATTAATAACGCATACCCTACCACAAAAACATGTTTACTAGAACACAAAAGCAATATTGTAACAACAAGCCACTAAGAAAGTACTACTATCAAATTGGAAATAATTTAAAAATGAATAAGTCTGTTTCTAAAATAATAAAACACAAATAATATATAACAGTAAATAAATATTTTTGCTGCCTAAAGACATTTTAAATTGGTAAATTAATATATTATCTGCTGACCATATTGATAAAAATAAGAAAGGGTATGCAAAATAACACATCACTTACTACAGATAAAAGAACGAATACATACTAAACATAAAAGAACAAACACATCTTAAATTATTTCCATTTAAAACTTTATTCATGGATGTAGGACTAGTCCATTGAACAAGGATTGTGAACTCACAACGGCCAACAGAATGACTAGCTACTCCATGGAGATCATGGTCGAGGTAGTGGGAGGAACTTACTTTTAAGTGAACTATGAATATTTCGTGGGATAATATGAGTATAATAGTCTAGGTTGTAGGAGTAAACTTACTATACGTATTATAATAACCAAATGCTAAACTGAAAAGTTAAAATAAACATATATCCAGTAGTTGCAAAGAGTAATTATATTTTTAGTAAATAATGTAATAGCTAAAAGGTAATGCAAAAGCTAATGAAATCAGATACCAAAAGATGGAAACAGCTTATCGCCTAACACAAAACATCTACAACAAAAAAATGCATCTCCAAGCACACAAAACTGAGACATTCCAATACAGTTATTAAATCAGAATGTCTTTATTTTGAACAGAAAGAAAGATATAGATAACATTGAGAAAAAAGAACGCAAAATTATAAGGAAAATTAGGGGCAAAAACTCATAACAGAACAGTACAGACTCAAAAGTAATCAGGAAATTTCAGAATATGCAGACATTCACATTTATATTACAAAATATTGACTAAAATTTTATGTACACATCGAAAGAATGAACCCTAACAGGGTGACAAGACAAATAGTTAAATTCTATTAAAATGGAAGTAAATTAATATTGGATACAAATAAATGGGTTGGAGAAGTCATGAAAGACCTCAAATTAGCAGGAATTGTTCTATAAGATATCGAAAACAGAGACATTTTTAAATAAAAAATTCACAAGTGGCAAGTTAACGGGGAGGAAAGATTAATGCTAGGCGCAAATTGAGATGTGTTTAGCGCGTGTGATGTGACGCAGCACAGCGCGCTTTTTTGTAAACTACGGAATCAAATACAAAAGTCACACTCTGAACACGAAGCTACGCAGCGTGACTCGTGTCTGCTCACAGTCGCACGGCGCTGTGGTTGAGATGCAGTTTCTCGCGCCATGCTTGTGAACGTGTGGTATTGTTAACCATCTAATCTTTGCCTTTTTAAAAGAAAAAGCTGATAGAGGCAGTGATTTAGCACAAAGAGCTTTATTATACAAAACATGTAAAAAACTGAAGAATTGGACTTGGGGCCTCACTCCATATAATTGTAGTCTGAAGGACGATTAATGTTACCCATTTTCCACAAGTACCCATTTCACAATTTTTCATTAATACATATCCTACATACTAAGGAAATGATTTTTCTAATTAGTACTTCAAAAAGTAACATTCGCTCTAGCATGACCCCTCATAACCTATAGAATGTAAAACTTACACAAATGAAGTGTGGTATGTTGTCACTATTTTTCAATCACAGTGAACTGACCTTGAAATGGAAATGATGCTCAATTGTGGAAATACTAAGTGAAATTCTTCCTCACTTTGAAAATAGCTGATGGAGTTTCTTGTTCATGCAGTGATTGAGTTTGTTACAACAGTTTGGTATCGTTCACATCTTCTGCTACCACTACTAACTTGTAAATCATCAGACATATTGAGTACAGATTTCGATAACCCGAATATATGTTGAAAGGATTTACTCCATATACTACAATCATTTCTTCAAAATGAGCTGTAGTTATGAAGAAAATTGTTGGCCTCAATCTATGAGCTTTGTTGTGGTGTATGAGGTAAAGCACCTGTTCAACATTTTGTGAACCCGTGTTCAAATACCCATAATGCCAAATATTTTTATTTCTTTTTTTTATATTCAACAATCATTGAGCATTGATTTTATTTGATTTAAAATTCATTTAAATATTCTTAATTATGCGAAATAATGTTTAAAGCATAAAATGTTTACATAATATATAGTCTTAATTTTTTTTTAGAAAATCATGATTTTATTGTTATTAAGTTTATTTTTATTGTGTTTTCTAATGAAACAGGTATATTACATCTTCGTATTTTCTATACTTGTCTGTACAGTTATTATTTTGAAGTAAGTAGTTGCTCACAAAGGGAGCTGATTTTATAATATCTTTCACCCTGTCCACTTCACTATCAAATGGTTTCCTGAAGACATGAAACCATTAAGACAGTATACTGAAGGATAATTCCGTGGTTTGTCAAGCTCGAAAAATTCAGTCTTTAAAAATTTTGTGTTCATAATTTTTCAGTTACATGCCTCCTTTTATATTTTCTGTTAAAAGAAAGACCTTGTCACCCTCCCCCCCCCCCCAAAAAAAGTGTGGCATCGGCTTAGCAATCATAGGTATACTTTCAGGAGACAGAAGTAGTAACATGTTACATTACTTTCATGCCCGATGCACTACTAGCAAATACATTTCCATTGATAAATCTACGCACTGCTCCAATATCAGCTGTGATGAATTTTTAATCTGCATCCGCTTTTCCTTTTAGACAAAGTATACTCATTAGTTTACCTAAATTTCTTATTCATAAAGCATAATGCCATGTTCGGCACCATCTGATTCTAAATAATGACAAATGTTAATAATAAAAAAAAATGTATTTTCAGACGCGAGTGGTACACGTGCCTCTTGGAAACTGCGTCTCAATATGCGGACAACCACGCTATGCGAGTCTCACGCGCGCGTCATGCCGCTCGTGTCGCTTCATGTCACAAGCGCTATACGTGTCTCAATTTGCGCTTGGCCTAAAGAAAAGACCTGGAACAACATGGTGAGATGAGAGAAAAGAAGCCCACAGCAAGGATATGAAGGAAATATGAGCACAAAGGAAAGTGAACAAATACCTCTGAGTACTTAGCGTAGTCCTAATGGGCTTATCCACAAATAATAATAATAATAATAATAGATAAAACCAAATATGAAATGTAAAACTAGAAAACTTTTTTAATATGCATTTATTGTTGCAAAATGATATAGTAAAAATACTAAACGCAAACCTAATATGTATCATTAAAAGTAGATATTCTGCAAAGATATTTGATTATAATATATAGAACAAAACTTATGCTTTCCTAGTTATAGTGACATTTCCTCTCAATACAATGATCAGTGAAAATCATCTAGTGAATGGGATTGTTCACTTGCCTAAAAGTGACATATTGAAAGTTTGTAATGTGGAAGGCAAGTTTGCATGTTCAGAGACCAGACAAAGGCATCAACCTGGGATTTGGATAGCTGATAGCTAGTATAAAATGCACAATGGTCGAGCTATATAGGGCAGATGTCAGCATTGTCATCAGTCTACCGTATGCCCCCTCTACTCTAGTTTTTTTCTTAAAACGTCTGGCATGGGTATCAATGTCATATCTTATCCTGATCAGTAAAAGCCAACAAAAGTCAGAGAAGAGAGAACACAGAAGTTGAGTCACCTGCTGGGAGCTGTCACCACAAGTGGCGCCACACACGAAAAAGATGAATGGCACCTAACAATTTGGCTCTACTATCGGGTTGTATGCCTTGATATATGACCATTGTTGTTGATTATTTTAATGAATGACTGTGTGGATTGGTTACATTCAGAATTTAGGTTGTTTGCAGATAACATAATGGTATATAATAGGATGAAAATAGGGGAAGACTGTGAATAGCTGCAGTGCGACCTGGACTGAATATTTAAATGGGTAGGTCTGCATGGAGTGAAGATAAATGCCAAGACAAATCAGGTTATCAGCTATACAGAATTGCTTGTTGAAGGCTCGAAGTAGCATAACATTTTGATAATAAACTTAAATAGGCAAAGCGCATTGGGCATGTGGTAGAAAAATCCTTTACTTACAGGAGAGAGTGATGAGAGCATGTACCAGGGAATTTGGGTTACAATACCTAAAATACTTTTGGTAATAATACTGGTTGAATATGATGATGTAGTTCAGGATCCACATTTGTGTTATCTAAAACATGAGTTGGAGGATTTGTTTGCTTAAATTATCACAAGACCCAGTCAGTAGCTGAAATGATAGAGGATCTGGATTGGGAGTGACTGGAGGAGGGTGAAGAGAGTATTGCATATGTACAAGGCATATGCTGGTGATAGTGCTTGGGGGGATATTGGTCAAAGAATTAGGAATAGTGCATGGAAGGGGAAAGATGACCAAGACCACAAGCTGGGACTCGATTTCACGCACAAAGGATAGGAGAAATTTTCTTTTGCTGGTAAGGGTGTCAGGGATTAGAACATTACCAAGTGAAGTAATTAATATTTCACCAAAAAAACTCATGGAATTTATTATTAAAATTTGTAAATCACAAAAGAAAATGGGAGAGAAATTTAACTCACAAATTCTATAACTAATAAAGAAAATATACAATGGGTAATTACGAGGGTTAAATGATAAATAATGCCTCCAAGGTCATAATTAGGGACTGAATGGGAATATTTTAATAAATCAAATACAGAAATAATCCTTAGTGTGTCTTCTTTAATTACCAATATTCATTTTTCCACGTAATCACCAGAAAATTTGACACATTTCTGCCAACGATGAATTAGATTTCTGAAGCCGACACAGAAGAAGTAGACACTGTTTCCACAACCACAGTCTCACAGCTCACTAAACGTCTTCATCAAAAGTATAATGATGTACCCGCAGATCTTCTTCCATTATCGGTAACAGATGGAAGTCAGACAGTGCCAAATCTGGACTGTATGGAGGATGCCGTACGGTGGTGAGATTCAGTCTCTGAAGTTCTGCTGTGGTGGCACGTGAAGTGTGTGGTCTGGCATCGTCATGCTGCAGGAAAACATTTCCCTTCTCCTTTTGGACCCTTGTTAGCCATTGTTTCAAAGTTTGTAGCATTGCGAGGTAACGCTCTGAATTTATTGTTGTCCTACGTTCAAGGACATCAACATGGATAACACCATCTGCGTCCCAGAACACTGTTGCCATGATTTTTCCAGTTGAGGGCTCTGTTTTGAATTTCTTTTTGTGGGCGAGTCTTTTTGTACATATTCCACAGACTGGCGTTTTGTCTCCAGGTCGTAACGGTGTACCCATTTTTCATCTCCTGTCACAATGGAGTGGAGAAAGGTATCACCTTCATTCTCGTAATGCGAGATGAGTTCCTGGCAAATTTCAACTCTTCGCTTTCATTTCACGTGTCAGCATCCGACGGACCCATCGTGACAGATCTTCCGATAGCCAGGCATAGCAATAATGTGATCCACACGTTCTTGTGAAATTTCCGATTATGCTTGCAATTTCTCTCTGAGTGATACGACGACCATCCAGAATCAGTATGTCAACTTTTTGCTTGTGAAACTCGGTGTTTGCTGTCACAGGACGTCCATCTCATCGTTTGTCACGCAAGTCAGATGTTCCCACTTCAACATCTTTAAACTTACCCGCCCCATGACGCACAGTACTCACATTGACACAATCACCATAAACAGCTTGCATTCTTTGATGAATCTCCTTTGGGGTGACAGCTTCTGCTGTCAAGAATTCAATGACGGAACGTTGCTTAAATCACACTGACCGACTGTCTGCGTAGAGTTCAATACTTTCACTGTAGCACTACAACCGTTCAATGCTAAAGCTTCCCGCCAACTGGAGCTGTAGATGAGAGTCTACAGAACAAGCCAGTACCCGCTACATACCAGTGCTGCAATCTGTTGAGGAGTTATGAAGGTGGAGGCATTATTTATCATTCAACACTCGTAACTTGGACAGGAAGAATGGATGTCATCCATAATAGGAAGATTAGCATGAAGCAGTGTGATCTCTCAAATGAGAGACTGTAGTGAATTTGAAAATAGGAAGAGCCACAAGGGAAGTTATTTGCTGGAGATATTAAGAATGTGGGAGATCCCAGGGTAAGAAGAAGACTGCAGGAAAAGTGTCAGTCTCAGCTGTTAATTGAATGGAAGCCAAACTCCAGGCAAGCTGTAGTTATTAATTTGTTCACGAATGAAATGTTATGGAAGAAAGGGGTCCAGCAATGCTGTAATAAATGGTGTATGTGAAGGTGACAAGTCAGTGCAGAAGATAGTGAACATAGAACAGGGTTTGCCCTTGAATAGGTCATGGAGAAATTCATAAGAATATGCAAACAGATCTCAATAAACTCTGTAAAGTGCAGGAGTCAGGAGATTTCATAATCAAGAGTGTATGCCATGAGCTAAATATTTATGTGAAAAATTAAGAAATCGGGGAAATTTTGCCAGCATAAAAACGAAACTATTGTTGTACCATGAATATAAGTAATATCTGGGAGAAACAAAGGTGGTAGAACTGCTGTGCAAGTGAGGCCCAGGAAACCATCTGTCCCAATATTGTTTAATGGGAACAATAAGTTGTGGCAGGTTGCATGGTGCATATTGGCAAGCACAGCTAAATTCAATGTTGGTTGTAAGAAGTTGAAGAGAAGCAAATGAATCAATAAAGAAGAATTGCGCTGTAATCTGTATATATAGAAAATCTGTTAAAATCATATGTAAGTTACTAAATATCAAATAACAGTAATAACAGGAAGACAATAACACACATAGAACTGCAGGATAAATAATAATAATAATTTAAAAAAATACCTGGTGTAAACATATAGAGCATAGGTATTCAGGGGATTAAACGGAGGAAATCAGGGTGAACCTGAAATATTCCTAGTAGTTGTAATAAAGTATGTACATGCAAGTGACACCTATTAGGTGAAAGACATATTGAAAGAGAGTGTGAATGGAGGTATGTATAATCAAACACAAGATCTTGAAGTCATACAGAAATTAAATGGTGACTTAATGTACTACTGAAGGGAGATAAGAGAGTTTGCCTACATTAGTGTTAAAAAGCTTATATGACCTTAATAAGCAGTGTAAAAAATCTAGAAGGAATTTATAAGAGATAGAAGGAAAATCCGGCCAATAGATAAAATTTCAATATGCGAGAGACAGAAAATAAGTGAAATTGAAGGACTTAAGTATATGTGTTAGTATTTGTAAGAGAGATAATGCGCATGTGTGTGTAATTATAAGTATGACAGCTCAATAAAAATAAGGAAAATAAGTTAAAGAAGCAGTAAGGAGTGATATTAGTATAAAAATTACTTGAGAAGGTAATTGAAATACACTTATTTATCTAGTTAGATCGATTGATGGTTGTCAAATAAATGAAAATCAATCATTAAAAGAAAAGAAAACTAGAGTTGTATATGTATCTTTGTAGAATTAATGTGTAAGGATGTATTGGTTTAATGTCAAGGTGCTGTTTGAATTGTACTGTCAATACATTATTTAAAACAAGTGTTTCAGATGAGAATAGCCATGATACATGTCGAAAAAGTACGCACTCATTACAGGCAGTCAGTCCATTATAGCTGAACTTAAACTACACACAGCACACACAAAGGGATGCCTGAAAATGCTACGATCTGTCAATACCGATAAACAACACCATTACGCATTGGCTAAAAAAAAAAAAAAAACAAAGGGTGAAAAAATGTATGTACTCTTAGGGAATTTCAATTAGAAATACTTTCTGAGTTGTATGCTAAGGCTGTGGGGGAGACCACTTCCAGTGACAGGGTCAGGATGATGCCTTTTATAGGTTAGGGGCTGCTGCTGAGGTGATCAAAATAGGTGATCAAAGGGATACCAAGTGTCGATCAATAGTGGGAAAAATTACAAAATCAAAAAAATGGATGAAGCTTTTAAAACAATAACTATTGGGAGCAGAACTGAAGGTGAATGTTAGTGCTGAAAATATCACAAAGCCAGTGATAAGTGTGTTACTGGTAAACTGTAGACATATAATGAACAAAGTAATAATAGGGGTAGAGTCCTGATAAAAGGAGTACAGACAATGAGGTTTTTCCCGATGATTACAGAGTGTACCACATAGATAGAGGAGCAACTGGGGGAGGGGTATTCATACTGGTTAGAAAAGACAATTACAGTTCACTGCTGTTCAGAGATCTTAACCACAAGTTACTTGGGGTAGATGTCTGGGGTAATAAAAAAGAAAAAGCAAGGGTGTTGGCTGTATATTAAAGTGGAAAAATGAATGATGAAGATGATGCTCTTGGCGGGATTATTAAATACAAATTCAAAGTTTAGAAATAAGCACAGGTATCAACTGGGTAGGATATAAGATTAATAGCACAAGGGAACAGAACAGAGATTTGCAAATACCCTAGTAAGAGAGGGAGGCTTTACACAATTGGTAGAGCAGAATACCAAATATCAAGTAATTGAAGGAATAAGTGATCAGAATGCAGTTCTGATGGATATAATGAGATTCAGTAAACCAGTGGTCAGAAATGAAAGGGAAAATAGGTGCAATTATAAAAAAACACAAATTTCAGAACTAAAAACATATTTCAGGGATGATTTCACAAAATGGAAGGATGGCACAAGTATAGTGGATTCAGCGTAGGAAGAGTTCAAGGATGTAATAAAAAATAATGAAAAAATATTTCTTCCTAAAGAGAAAATAAAGATAAATACAAACCTATATACCATAACAGGGAGGTGAGGAGGTTAAAGAGGTTGCTGAGAAGAGAACTTGAAAAGAGTTAAAAAGCAGCAAAGCAATAGGAATTACGAGAAACTATGAAACAAGAAATTTATAATGGCAAAGAAAATGGATAAAGTTGAGATTATTAAGAATATTATTCGTGCAGAGGGACTACTGACTATGGCTGTAGCAGAAAACTGAGAGGAAGAAATGGGATTGACACAATTATTGATGATAAGAATATAGAAGTAACTGAGGATTTAGAAAAGGCAGAATTATTAAGTAACTGGTTAAGTGAGACCATTAGGGGGTATGATTTAGGAATGGTAGGGGTTATATCAGAAAACGGGCCTATCAGTGCAGTTAGAAGTGACCAGACCAGAAAACTTTAAATTCAAAATGAAGAAGTTAAGTAACTAAGGAATCTAAGAAAGCATTAGTGGCCTGGGGTAGATAGTATTACTAAGGATGACTTACAGGTAGTAGGATGGGACATTATACCTTACCTTGAAATATTATTCTGAGTCTGAGCACTCACTGCTTACCAGAGGACTGGAAAAGTGCGATAGTAGTATTGGTCCATAAACGTTAGTGTCAAATAGTGTTTAAACCTACAGGCAGTTCAGTTTGACACTAGTGATAAGGAAATCGACGGAGAGATTGAAATGCAACCATATCAGACATACTGTTGAAGCTCAGTTAGCAGACTGTACACAAGATATTTTAGATGAAAGGGACAGAGGAGGTAAAATTGATAGGGTAGCACTTGATTTTCAAAGAGTTTTGACAGAGTGAGCCATAAACTTGTGCTAAATAGGGTAAAAACTATTTGAGTAGATGAAAAAGTGATTTGCTGGGTATAAAATATTTTGAAAGGTAGAAGGCAAAATGTTAGTGTAGGAAATGCAGTATCAAAAGAATTACAGTGAATATAAGAGTCCAAGAAGGTACTGTAATGGGACCAGTCCTATTCCAAATTCTAATGAATAATTGTTATGGATTGGATTGTTGGCAGATAACATAATGTTATATAATAGGATTGAAACAATAGAAGACAGTAAACAGGTGTAAGGTGATCTGAACAGGGCGAGTAACATGGGCTGAAGATAAATGTGAATAAGAGACAGCTTATTAGGTATACAGACAAAAAGCTAAAGTTTGATTATGATTACAAAAGTGGGGAGAAGTGCTTATGGAAAATTCTAAAGGTAAATAACTCGGCATAGCATTTGATATTAAACTTAACTGGGCAAGACACACTGGACAGGTAGTACGAAAAGGGTTCAAAATCTTTTAGCTGCTGGAGAGAGTGATAAGGGAATGTACCAGAGAAGTAAGGCAATTGCGTTACAAAACATAGGTCAGACCATTGCTTAAATATGGTAGCGTAATATAGCACCCACATTTTTGGTATCAACTACAGGAGTTGGTAGGAATGCAGAGAAGTGCTGCAAGATTTTTTTTTAGAAATTACTGCTGAATGAAGTCAGTAACTAATATGTTAAAGCAGCTGGAAAGAGATTCATAGGAATACAGGAAGGTGAAGAGAGTCATGGGATTAACAAGGCATATATTAGTGATTAGGATATAAGGATATAGGTGGGAAAAGTCAGAGAAGCAAGTGGAAGGGTAAAGATGATCACAAGCTGGCACCCAATTTCAGGAATAAAGGTCAGAAAATACTTTTTCATAGTGAGGGGTGGTAGGGATTGGAATCAATTACCAAGTGAAATGATGAATAATTTATCAAAAACATTACCAGAATTTAGAGTTGAAATAAGTACAGGGGAAAAATAGAAAAATGGGTGTGTAGTGAAACTGTCACCACAGTATGCACTCCAACGCAATTACATATATTATTATTAACTCCTTGTGCGTTCACCTTCAATGTCATAAGTTCCAACTGTTATAATTCTAGATGCTCTAGTCTTAAGGCCTGACTCATAGAAGAACAAAATTTCAATCTCAGCATATTCGATTAAATTTATCATTTTAAAATTGATTTCTAACACAGGTCAATTTACCACATTCATCATGCAAACAATCCAATCCTTCATACTTTAGTAACTAGAAAATTGCAGTTGGAGACTGGTTAGCCTTGCTTTCAAGTAAAGCTATGTTAAAACTAGACTCAAAGGAAGTTTTTATTAATTTTATGAGATAGTTTTGTACTGCCTAAAATCTAAGTAAACACAAATAGAAGGTGAACTTCGAGATCATGTCATTATTTCTGTCACACGGTGATTACATTTTCTTGGACAACATGGTGGAAAAATTATTACCACAGATCTTTTTATTTTTTGTTTATAGATATCACCATTGCATGTAGGTTATTTAAATTACAAAACTAATCAAAAAGAAAAATGCATATTTCATTTGAACCTAGATATCATTTGCTTTTGGCTTATTTATATTGCGTTGATACGGAAGAAAAAAATGTATACAGTACTACTACAAAATTGAGGTTTACTAACAATTCCATTTAGTGAAGGAACTGTAAAGAAAATAAATGGATAAACAATGAAGGCTTTGTTTAGAGTCAAGTAAAAATAATTAGTTGTTTATATTTTTTATACATTTAACATATGTATTCATTATATGCTTTAACTACAGATATACCACTAAAATAGGCCAAGAAACAAGGGATGAAGTTTATATTGTGATATGGTGAAAGTATTGATGCACATCTAATAGAAGATTTCACTTTCAAGCAGCAATAATAGTAGCAGTTTTGATTAGATTAAAATGCAGCCTAAGCCAGAAAACTTGCATTCATCATTACAGCAGATGTTATGATTAATTAAAGTTTTTAAAAACAATATAAGTTGCTTTTTAAAATGACATTTTGCAGATGTCATTACTTCATACAGATGAAAGTAGTTCTATATTTATTATGGGCCAGGAATAAAAATAAATTTATGCCCTAAAATATATGTTTTTCAGATTAGTTTTTTTTCTTTTCTTTGCTTTCACTGTTGCCATATTAGCAATGTCATTATTATAGTTACATGCAAGTAGTTTCAAAAAGCAATAGAAACTAAAACTGTAACATATAATTACAAAATCAAGTTTATGAGAGTTACTTAATAACAACTCTACATAGTTAAGTGACCACAAAGAAATTAATTTCAGAATACCACATTCGACCTGTCATTTTTGAAGGGAAGATGAGCCAATTTATAAAATTGGGTTAATGACTTGTGGCCCAATAAACAGTTATATAACTGAACAGATATTTGTTTCTGGCTATTTTGTGTGTGTGTATATACACACAGCACGTCAATTGCTTTAAGGTAATGATAGTCATGAAGATATAATTCCAGTTTCTACACAAACTTCTGGCAACAAAAAATATCTACAGTTATACAGAAGTGACTGATCAAAATTTCTGTAGGACAGATATAAATTATGAATATTGCATCTTACTTCTTTGTAAAGTTCTTCTGGTCTTTTTGTGAAGATAAAGTTCAGCCATATCATCAAATACTTCACAGCAATATGTACAAACATATAAGGGTGCAGAAATAGTTAAAATATGACTGAACACATGTGTTGTTACACAGAACAAAGATAAAAAAGTCTGAGCACAGAATGCACAAGCAAGTTGAAATAATGATGACCCATTAAATTTAATTTTCTTGTTGTGCTGAAAATTATGGGCAGACAACATTGATTTTGTTATGAAAATATGGCCACATATCTGGCAAATATGTAATGGCATATTTATACAAATGTTGTAACTAAAGACGTGTCTTATTAGCAACTCCCTTGTGGAGATATATTGAAGACACATGGCACATTTATATTGCAATGATCTGGACAGTGATACGATATTGACATGACTGCCTACATCAGAACCAATTAGAAGTGAACTCGCAACTGTGTGATTATATGAAGGCACCTCCATTACACTAAAATCGTTTTGTTGACAGGGGGTAACTAATCTTTTTTGAAGTTCTACTTGTGACCTAAAAAAGAAATAGAGAAAAAACTTTAGTTAGTTACTGCAAAGGTTATTAACTAAAAGTAATAGAAAAATTTGAACATAAAATACATGTTGCTCAAATATGATAAAAGCACAGAATTGTGAGATCCACAGGTAATGTTAGACGTGGGTGACTGCCAATGGCCTTGCAGTATTAGAGGCCATGTAATTCAAAGATTTATGTAACTTTATTTAAACTATAAAATAGATAAGGACCATTAAAACCCATAACATCTATGCCAAATTTTGCCCCAATGCCCACCCGGACATATCTTTTATATGTCTTATACTGAGTGTTGCTGTTCATTGACACCATGTTGTTGCCTGTCTATCAGCATTGGCATCTTGATGCAGATGTCACTGGTCTTGGTCACCAAGTGGTTGGCCTTTCCTTTATCCAGTACAGGAGGTAATATCAGAAATTATTTATTCACAGCACACTTATGACACTGTGGATAGAGAAATATTGAAATAGCAAACAATTTCCAAAAAGGAATGCCTTCTGGCTCCAACTACCATTCTACATACATAGTCTATTGATTCATGTTGTGTGGCCATAATCATTTCAGGAAACCAATTATACGATTAATCACAGTATAAATAAAAGCTCCAATATTACATGGAACATTTGTGCATTTTTGCCAAGGTGCTACTAACATCAGGACACTTGCATACTCCTACCTCATTAATTTTGGTTCTTCAGTGGATATTTCAGTGGATATAAAAGACATCAGCAGGAGTTAGCAAGTAAAACTATCTCAAGTCCTTTTCATAGTACACTTTAACATATTACAGCATAAAAACTTGATTTTGTATAGAAATTAGACACATCCAAGGATCATATTCATTCACATTATCACCACAAAAACACAGTATACAGAGCCTCACAAGTTAATTAATTACTTTTATCTTCATAGGCCAATCTATATTCAGCTAAACTATGATAACTTTCATTTTTTTAAATTATACAAAACCATGAAAGGAAACTGGAACAAACAGTTTCAAAATTCTTTGATTTATAATAGCTCCATTTAGTATGAAAAAATATGCATCATAAACAATTTACCAAATTATACTAATATTTCTGACAGTAAAATAAATTAAAGAAAAGTATGAATTTAAAAAATTAGAAATTCACCATTCAGTAGTGGAAAATCAAGTTTTGAGATATCTTTTAATATGCTTAATTTAAAACCTTAATGAAATTTATAATGCCTTCCACTTAAATTTTTAAGGCTTGACCCACAAAAGAACTGAATTCTAATAGCAGTCTTGGCTCCCAGAAGTTGAAATTTTACACTTTATTAAAATTACCAGACTAACATCAATCATTCACACATACCAATGTATTTCTTGTACCCAATTATAGGTTTTATGGTGATACTGTCTTTGATATGCTAACTCCATTTCTAAATAAGTAGGAAGTTTTTCAGTTACCAAGACTGGCCAGCTATGCTGTCAATTGAAAATGTGTTTGAACTAGATACCAGAAAAGCTGACTTTGCATTGTTTTTAGAATATTTGTGAGATATTTAAATTTTTTATAATATACTTTTTATAATATAACTTCTGACCCTGAAACCAATGAGACAATTGTACAATTAATTAATTTTGATTATTACTTATAGGATCACACATAACATGTCAATTCTTAAAAATGATGCTAATAAAAGAGACATTACTATAATTTTTAAGCAGAACTTCTGGTCATTACAAATAACCTTTCAATAGCTATATAAGTGATAAGTTAAAATGATTTCAGTACACACAAAAAATGCGAACTTTGTAACTTACCTTATTTGTGAAGTTTTGCTAGCATGTTTATGAAGATGGAATTTGGCCTTATCTTCAAATACTTTACGACAATGCGTACAAACATTCAATGGTGTAGAACATACTGGGATATGGTTGAAAACATGTTTTACTAGACAATTCCAAGATAAAAAAGTCTGTGCACAAAATGCACAAGTAAAGTCAAAAAATGATGTCTCTGTAGATTTAGTTTCCTTGCCGTGTTGAAAACTATGTGTGCACAATGATGATATATTTAAGAAAACCTCACCACATGGCAGGCAAATATGTAATGGTGCATTTATAGTTAGCCTATGGCTAAAAACATGTCTAGTTAGCAAATCACATGTGGAGAAATGTTGAAGACACGTGGCACATGTATACTGTGACAGACTGATCACTGACATGGTGTTACCACTGGTCTCAATAGACAGGTTAATATTCCTCACAACTGCCCTCTAATAGTGCACTTGTAACTGGTCTGACTGAATAGATGCTGCTCCACTACAGTATCTTTTTTTTATTCAGAGCAGAATTAATATTTATGTTATAATTGAACATACAACCTGAAAAAAGAAATATAAAAAAGGATTTCAGTTTGTTTAGTGCAAAGGGTAAATAAAAGATTGACAGAAATATATGAACATTGAATGGTGCCCAATATAATAAGTTATAAAAGCAGTAGATATTCTAGGATCAATATTAAAATTAACATACCTATCTACTACCTTATCTGTAATCAATATTACATAAGTCTCCTTTTTAAGGATATCAGGTAGTATGTTATAAGATGGATTAGTTATCTAAGGATGCTAAGATAAATATATCCACAGTAATAAAAATGAAAGCTAAAGTAATCTCTTTTCTGATACAACAACAGTAATTTTAATCCCAAAAGAACACCAATATGAATAAAGCTGGAAATATTGCATTACATAAAGTAATAAACAAACTAAGATAATATGCCCTGATAAAATTCTTGAAAAAAATTATATGCTTGATGCATATCATTCAAAATATGTTTATAACAGAGCTCAAAGCAGAACTACAATTATTCATTCGCATATTGCAAAAGCTTCCTGTTAATTATATTTGCTCTTGGATATTAATTTGTTAACTACTTGTGATATACATTTTTCTCAAATTTTTGTGGTGTGCAGCAGATGTCAACACTAAAGATGTGTATAGGTACACCTCTCAACCATCCTCAAGAAAAGTGACCCCAGTATTTTCAAATCTTTGCCTACAATTTATTAAATGATAATGTAGTAATAATGGTCAATAATACCAGTGGCCTCATTGTTAGTGATGAGCTAATGTTTGAATAGCCAAAGTTTGAATATCCACTGACATTCTGTTATATCATATCTTGATGCAAATTTGTGCTTATTATCTATCATATTTTAAATTAGTCCAAATTGTATGATAATGTTTTTTTACTTTCCACCTATTTACAATTAACTTAAAACATTTCTAGTATAAAAGTATGAAAAACTTGGTAGAAAAATAGTACCCCCCATTTTCTTTGAAGATAATTCAAGTTACCACTTAAAAAAAAAAAAAGAGCAGAAAAATTACTCAAAAGCTAAACTCTAGGAACAAAAATTAATTAATGGTTTAAATGCCAATAACATGGTATTGGTGGCTTCTGCTATGAAATAAAATGTATCACCAATAATAATAACAATGTACGAGTTTAGAACACCTGTCACCAAATCTCAAAGCGAGACTGTTGCCACAATTAACCACTGATTTTCTTTAGATTAAGAAGTGCACATTATCACTGTTACAAACCTCGGTATTGTCATTTCCCACCCACCATATCTGAAAAGTTAGTGGTGACCATAACTTTTGATTGTCACCCTAATTATAAGAATTTTCAAGACTGCCAACTGATTGTATTAATCTAATATATTCATTAACAGATATTCAACTCATTTTATTAATACTTGATCAATGTTAAAGTCTTTATAGTCTGGCTAGCTGCAAAAGTATCAACTTTGTCTAGAAAAGGAAACTCTAGTGAAATTTCAAAATATAGACTATTAAGTGTTCTATAAAACGAAAGTAGGTAATTTAAATAACAGATTGTAGGTCACTTGTGAATATAAATGATAAGGAGAAAAAAGTGGATTCATAAGGGCCTGATCACATAGGGAGATATATATTCACACTGCAGCAGCTTATTGAGATATAGAGTGAATTTAACATCCCACTCTACCTGGAATTCACTGATTTTGAGAAGGCTTTTGACATGGTTAATGAACCATCTCCAGAAAATAATATTTAAACACGTATATCAGAATCATCGAATTTTTTGTGTTTGAATTCTACACACTGGCACTGGTCTTGTTCTTAATGTCCCTATTCATATAGGAAATTTTAAGTTGCTGTAAGACTATGATGCACATTATAAGGATTTTTTTTATATTTTTTATATTGATAGTGTTGTTGAGAAATGGCTAGAAAGTCCCAGCAAATTAAAAATTTGCAGCAATATGGATCATAGTACACTTAAATGACCAAACTTTTTTGCAAAGCATTATAAAATCATTCTAAAAGCAGTTTACAAAAATCTGTATTCTTATAAATTGTATTAATATTTATTTAATAGTGGTTGGGCACATGGTCTGGCATCAGTTTCTTTATAAATAAATTTTCAACTTTCTTGTTTCTATCTTAGATATATTGAAATCAATTGCTCTACCCATTTACTGTTGCCTTTAAGAATTTGAATTTTAAGTGCTCTCGATGATTTGGGCTAATTATTGAGTACGTCTCTTGCTAACTTATTCAAATCAATAACTACTTTACCTAAAAAAAGATAATTTTCCAACTGCCTTATACCTGATATCAAGTACCAACTTGTGCTCATGGTCATCCTTTTCCTTCCAAGCGCTTCTTTTAATTCTTCTAACCATATCAATCAATCCCTCATCACCAGTATACACTTTATACACTCCCATTACTCTCTCCATCCACCTCCTGTCGTTTATCAATGCCATATCAGCTCCTATATTGTGTCACTTCCTTAATGTGTTCTGCAGTAATTTCCACAAACAACTCTAGCTGCCTCCTTTAGTATCACCTACTACTCCTTTATTTGATACATAAATTGAGAATCCCATACTATGTTACCACGTTCAAGCAAAGGTCTGATACAGTATTGTAACACAATTTCACCTCTTCTTAAGTGCTGCCCATCATCACCCTTCAAAATAAAGGAAATATTTCAAAATCTCTTCTTTAAATATCATTTGCCAGGATACAAATATTTAAGCAGGGCACTGAAATTTCTGGACACTAAGGAAAGAACTCAGTTAAAATGTATGCAATAAGACATTTGGCCAGGTGTCTGTCAAAGAACGTGAACAATTACAGTGGTAACGTGCCTGCATGCATGGACCTTGAGAATTAAGTGGTTTCCAAAACTGTGAGGAGACAAGAACAATACCAGGACAAAATTCTGAATGTAAGGAAGCCACGTGACAATTACAGCCAATGAGATAATTGGACTGCATAAAATTAAGTGGATAAATGTCAGACCATTAAGCAAATGCCAATATGATTGTAGGAATAGATGTTCATATTTTTATATTGTATTGCCAGAAGAACAAGACATGAACTGACCAGTCATCCATGAGAAAGAGGGGAGAGTCAGATAGCTGGAAGGGATGACAGAGGAGCACTAGGATGGAAGACTTCAATGTCAGAACTAACTGCTTGAAAATCTCTCGGGCATGCGGCTGGGTCAATTGATCATAGGTGAACGAATTTTAGACAGCGTAACATGTCATCGTATTCAGGTTGTGTCCGCTGGTTGGCTTGAGGAGCGCAGTCCAAGACACGACTGCTGGTGCGGTCTGGTCACGTTGGTATTTAAACCCTCCGACCCATCCCATAGACTCCCGTAGTGGCACTCCAAAAGCGGTGGTGCTCTCCAGCCTGTCTGGCAGTGACCGTCAGTCTGTACACCACCTCTATCACGCACAGTGCCTCGGCTCTGGTGTTTGCGGACCCGCTTCAGTGCTGGGTTCCCAACTTGGATTGGTTGGAACCCATTATCTTTGTATATGAGGTGACTCTGTAGCTGGATCTCAAAGGCTTACTTGTATACACAATCCCAGAAGTGAATGTGTTTCTCAGAACTTCGGTGTCCTCATATTTAATAGTATGCCATGTCTCTAAACAGTGTTCAGAAATTGCTGATTTTGACGGCTGCTGTAGGTCCGTCTGGCATTTATTTTCTCTGCACCATTCTTCGATCGTGCGAATGGTCTATCCAACATATGCTTTTATCCACTCGCACGGTATATGATATACCCCAGGTTTCCTAAGATCCAGATCATTTTTAACTGAGCAAGTAGTGCTTTAATCTTGACTGGCGGGCGGTAAACACAATGGTGTTTCTTGGGCGTAGAATTCTGCCGATCTTGCTCGATACATTGCTTGAATAAGGATGAAGGCTGTGGCTTGTCCTCTTCGTCAGTTGTTTTTGAGTGGTCTTCCACCTGAAGGCGCAGAGAATGGGGGTTGTCGTAGCTATTAGTCTGGAACACGGTCTTGAGGTGTGTTAGTTCAGCAGACAGAATGTCTTTGTCAGAAATCACACGTGCTCTGTGAACCAATGTATTTAGCACTCCTTCCCTCTGTGACAGGTGGTGAAATGTAAAGATTAGTTTGTGTGAGTAGCCTTATGGTAAACACCATCTCCTAATGTGCCATCTGGTCTTCTCTTTACCAGCACACACAAAAAGGGTAGTTGGCTGGTCTGTTCCGCCTCCATGGTGAATTGTATCTGGCTGTGGATGGAGTTTAGGTGTTGCAGAAAAGATTGAAGTTCTTCTTTTCGATGTGGCCAAATGACAAACGTGTCACCCACGTATCTGTAGAAATCCATTGGTTTTAACTGTACCAATTCCAGTGCTTCATCCTCAAAGTGCTCCATGTAAATGTAGGCAACCACAGGTGACAGTGGGCTACCTATAGCTACTCCATCCATTTGTTCATAATACTGTACATCGAACAGAAAATATGTTGATGTTAGAACAAAGCTGAATAGTTTTGTGAGCTCAGGCCCAAATTTCTCGCCAATCAGTTCTAGTGGATTCATTGAGAGGAACTCTGGTGAAACGTGATACTACCTTGAAACCGACCATGAGATCAGAGTCGGACAGTCTCAGTTGCTGTAGATTTTCGACGAATTGATGTAGTGCTCACATTTGCCAACTGACAGACTCAAGACAGACGACAAGTATTTCGCCAGACCGTACGTGCGCGTACCGATTGTGCTTACTATTGGCCTCATGAGCAAGCCCGGGTTGTGCATTTTTGGCATAGATCCTAGGTGGCGCGGCAGCACGAGGACGAAGTTTCTTGGCTTTGTTGTCTTGTACGGAATTTCGCAGAAGTTCAATCGTTTTCCGTTATATCCTGCTGGTGGGATCGGATTCCATCTTCCTGTAAGCTGCGCCATCAAGTAGTATGTACATCTTGTTCTTGTATTCTGCATCTGGTAGTAATACAGTTATATTCCCTTTATCAGCTGGAAGGATGACTATTTCAGGATCTTCCCGCAGGGAACGCAGCGCGTCTCTCTCTTGCCTCGAGATATTGTTCCACGGAGTAGCGGCCCTGGTAAGAGTACAGCATATCTCACGACGTATTTCCTCCACTACAGCTGATGGTAGGCTGTAGGAGACCTGTTTGATGCGGCCTTGTCAGTCCTTTTTCAAGGACACACAATGATTTTACATATAAACTTCAAGACAGTTCGTTTTTTCTTCTTTATCTTCTTTAGGCTATCTTGATTCCAGTTGATTGAATTTGGATGACTGTTTTAATGTTGCATTATGCTGCATTGGTTCTGCTTGTGCCCAGGAAGAGCATTCAACGCCCTCCCAGGTGTCAGGGGCGAGTGAGTGTGCCAACCCTAGGTGAAGGCCAAGTAGTTGACATCCAGTAGTATCAAGTTGGTAGCGCATGACTCTGATCCGTTCTCATACCAATGCAAGTGATGGTCTACGCTGACAAAACATCAAGTGCGTTTACCACCCGCCAGCCAAGATTAAAACACTACTTGGCTCGGTTAAAGACGATGGACTTAGGAAACCTGGCGTATATTATATACCGTGCAAGTGTGGAAAAGCATACATCGGAGAGACGATATGCACGATCGAAGAATGGTGCAGAGAAAATAAATGTCAGCCCGACCTACAGGAGCCGTCAAAATCAGTAATTGCTGAACACTGTTTAGAGAAACAGCATATTACTAATTATGAGGACACCGAAGTTCTGAGAAACACATCTCACTTCTGGGATTATGTATACAAGGAAGCCATTGACATCCGGCTATGGAGTAACCTCATAAAAAAAGATAACGGCTTCCAACCAAGCCAAGCTTGGAACACGGCGGGAGTGGAGGGGATAGGTCAGAGGGTATAAGTACCAACGTGGCCGGACCGGCTCAGCAGTCGAATCTTGGATTCCGCTCGTTACGCCGACCAGCGGACGCAACCTGAAGATTATGGCACGTTACGCCATCGAAAATTCGTTCATCTATGATCAACTGACCCGGCTGCATGCCCGAGAAATTTTCAAGCATCAGATTCGCCCGGAAAACCTGTGATTACATATCAGAACTAACTGATTATTTTATATCTGATTGGGAGTCCAAGCTCGCGTGGCTAGTATGACAACAACATTTATCAAATGAACAGTCTCAGTAATTTGCATATAGAAGCATCAAAGCCAGGAGGAGACTGTGAAGACCTCCGACATTTAGCTCCCATCAGCACAGCATTGATGCCACATCGTCAATAGAATGTTAACGGCATCAGTATAACCTACACTCAATGCCAATGGTAGCTGTATTCCAGACCACCTTAGTACCATTAATATTGTGAATCGAGTCTCATGCGATACTAATATTAAATTAAAGTTCAAAAACCCAGAGAGACTAACACCAATTTGAATTTAGAATGATCTGCTAAGAATTTTCTCATGTTCTATTTGCTTATTCATACTTAAAAAATATGTTAAATTTTTATTCTTAATAAAAGTTTAAAGTCAGTTATCTTCTCTGAGAAAGAATACTACACTCTTTTTACTTATAAAACTATTGATTTGTAAATCTTAAATATCCATTTATTAGTAACAAATTAGAAATCCAACTAGCAATGCTTCTTTTGTGTATTTCACTTCCTAGCACATCTCCAATAAGTCCTCCCTTGTTGAGTTTATTGTAAAATTCTGTACCTTAAAGTTTTAAACAAGTAATAACTTCCCCAACTAATAATCATTAATGTTTTATATGTACAGCTAATAACCTAACTCTTCTTGGCATTTATCTTCATTACATTGTGACCCAATCAACTAAATATATTGTCCAGCTCACTATAACTGTTCACAGGCTTCAACCATGTTGACCCCTTCATATGTTATTATGTCACCTCCAAAAAAACACAGTTTTGACTGTAAACCATTAACACAACCTTTTATTAGATTAATGAATATCAATGGACATAATACACTATCATGTGAGATTCCCACTCCCTCTTTCGATACTGTAATTGTTACCCTAAGCATTTTCTTTGTATCACTTAAGGATTCCTCTATCTATCAAGTCACTTTTCCATCCACTGCAATCGTTTCTACCTCATTCAACACAATTTTACAGTTCATTTTGTTAATTTAGTGTATCATTCTATTTTTAATATATCTATAGTAATATTAGCTATATCAACCCTGTGTCAGTGTTTTAGTTTTACTAATAGAAACAAAGTATCCTCGGTAAAAATTTTAATTTATTGTCAGCTCATTTTCACATACAGGATCTGTCCCAAAAGTAGGTTGAATGACCTTACATTGCCGAAACATGCCACTAGCAAGGTGCACCAAGTGAGAGGAAATGGGGTGGAGGGTTTAGGCAAGTCAACGATACCCACGTCAGTTGCCTGCAGCCTGTTCCACAGACCCAATTGCTACTAGTTCGAACCCTTGTTTTAGTGGCACATTGGAATTTCAAGATGCTGTGTTTCAAATATCAGCGTTACACGATCAAATTTTGTGTCACACTCAAGTAAATGAGTGCCAAGACTGTTGCTATAATGAGGGAAGCTTATGGCGATAATACTATTTCCCAAAATATGGTTTACTGCTGGCATAAGATATTCCGGGGGCAGAGAGGATGCCGAGGATGAAGACCACTATGGACACCTGTCAACATCGCATTCCGTCCAAAATGTGAAGAAGGGATATAATGATCTCTGATCGATGGCTGGGTATTAGAATGCTGGCAGATGAGTGTGATATCCCAAAAAAATACTGTGCATCGCGTTGTTACTGAAGAGTTGGGTATGCAAAAAATCTGTGTGAAAATGGTCCTTAAGGTGCATTCTGATGAACATAAGGCTGCTCATGAAATGATCTCACATGGCCTCTTGGAGCTGTTTGAAAATGAACTGAATTTTTTGGATAATGTGTTTATGGCTGACGAAACATGGGTTTTCCAAAGGACAATGTACTGTGTGGTAAACAGCAGCTTCCCCATGCCAAAAACAGGTGAGAATGAAAAAGTCTCATGCGAAGACCATTCTCATCGATTTTCTCGACAGAAGAAGCATTGTCCAATCAGAGTTTGTGCTACATGTACAAACAGTGAACAGTCATTTTTATTTGGAAATCCTGAAAAGTCCCACAAGAAGAGTAAAACACATCAGGAAGGAGATCGCCATCACTTGGCTACTTCATCATGACAATGCGCCATCGCACACTGCCTTCATTGTCACAGAGTACTTAGCGAAAGACAGTGTGGCAACATTGCCCCAGCCACCTTACAGCCCTGACTTGGCACCACCGGACTTCTTCTTGTTCCCAAGAATTAATAAGGAACTCAAGGGCCACCATTTCCGGACTTTGGAATCCATCAAAGAAGTGACAATAAGGTGCTTGAAGGAGGTTCCTATCGACGCCTTCCAGGATGCATTTAGTGACTAGGAAAAATATTTGCGCACGTGTTCTGTTGTGAAAGGATGCTACTTTGAGGAATTTTATTTGCATTTACCTCCATCTGCAATTTTTCTTTTTTCTGGACTTATTCAACTTCCTTTTGAGATAGATAAGCTCTTCCTTTGATTTACAACCTCCCATTCGCAAATCATAGTCCCTAACTATATCATTAGACCAATTCTATATATCTCTATCTTTTTCAGATCCTCATTAACTTCTTCCTAATCTACAACTGGCTGAATAACTTCCCTTACCCTCAGTTTTCGAATATTACTCTAGAAGTCTCTAGTTCAGTGATGTCAAGGACATGGCCCGCAGGCCGCATCTGGCCCTATCAATACGGCCCGCGATCGCAATGTGACACAGAAAGAAGACTCATGTTTTTTTTAGCTTTTAGACTTCACACGATTCCTCGATTTTTATTTGAATCTGGCCTGCCTACACATTCTAAATTTAATATATGGCCCTCTGCAAAATTGAGTTTGACACCTATGCTCTAGATGCATCAATCAGAGTTCCCCTGCACCCATAACATTCTCAGTAAATCCATCTTTAAGCTCTCACTTTGCTGCTATGAGTTCATTGTTTCCTGGTACCAGTGTTCCTTGCTGTCTTGCTGTCTCTTATTACTGTTCAGCTCTATTCTGACCAACCTTATTAGCCACCTTACTTTCCTATAATTATATGAAGGTTTCCCATTTTTCTTTATTTTCTGTTTAGTAATAAAGTTTCCTACCTCTATTGCTATTATCTCCTAGACCTTTTCCTACTTTGGTCTCCAATATACAAGTGCTTTCCTTCCATATGCTGAACATTAACCTGAAAAATCACTTTAATTCTGAATAATACTGCGCAATTGTTAATTGAATCCTCTTTCTGTACATCAGAAATACTTTAAATCACAATTTCCTTCAATTATTTGAGATTCCACAAGGTTATTATTCCCTTGAGATCTACTCCACCACTTTCCCTTAGTGTGGTATTTGCAAATCTTTGTTCCCTGGTGTTATTCAAATTATTAACTTCCAGTTAATACCAGGTAAAATCAGCTCTCCAAAAATAATAACTATTCTAGGCTCATCTCTAACACCTAAGTATAAGATCTTCATCAACATCATTCAGTATTCCACTGAGGTAAGCAACCAAAATTCAGTTTTTTCAAATATTTTTTCACCCCAAATATCTATCACAAGTAACTATGATCTATGAACACCAGTGTACTGTAGTAGTGTCTGCTAACCAATATGGATACCCGTCCTCCAACTACTCTTCTGTCTCTGTCATACACTCTACAACCTCAGCAGAAAACCTCAATCCTTATATTCTTTCCTCCAACCAAGACTTTAACCCTATAAATGTTTGTGGTTTGTGTATCTCAATTTAGTTACCAAACTCTATTGCTCTATTAAATATATTCCTATAGACTACTTCTACCAGTCTTATAACTGGCTTTGCGGTGTTTTTTATTGCTACTGTCAGTCTTACTGTGCCAACAGTTTTGGGCCCCCTTTCATTATCCAAATTCCATCCAATAATGTATGCTTGTAAGACTTCAAAGCTGCCTGCTATTTTGATTTCTGCTACTCATAATTTACGCTAAGTTCTGTCATGGTCACTCTGTAAGTTTTGAACTGGATATCCTCTAATTAATGGCCTTATTTGCTATTGTAATTACTTCTCAGATGAATTTTTTTTAACTTTTGTTGAAACATTATAAACCAGTGTTGTCAACAGTTTGACATTTAAGACTACTTCATGTGTGTGTGGCCCATTGAATCATGTCCTATTGTAAATACACAGTTCAACATGCAAACACTACTTGTCATTCCTGTTCATGTGGTAAGATGGTAACTGTGAGCAAATACAAGAGCCAAAAGTGAGAAAGTCCAAAATGGTTCACATATTAAAGATCATTTGTGTTTTACACCCCATGATATCACCATCTGAATATATTAGGACTATTCTCCAAAGATGTACTGGTAGTAAGACAGAATTTATCAACTACTGTCTTGAAAGATACACGAAATACAAAGATAATCTCTAAGTCAACAACAATATCTACTTACAATTTACAAAAATACTTGGCAATCATCCGTTCACATACACTGCTTTACTTAAACTTTCCAACCGATGTCCTGTATAGACTGTACACATAATTTCAAGTTCTTTACACATAGCGGCAAACACGTGATATGCTGCATGGAGTTGCCTCAGGATAAATTCTAGAGCCCGGGGCATGGAAACGGTACCTTCGCTGGTGCTTGGACAAGCGACGACTGACATGTTCCATGCTGGATAATGGTGGTGAAAGGATACTTCCACACCCTTGTGCCCAGGTTAAGATTACTCCTCTTCTAATTTTCCTTGATATTAAGTCTGCTAGACAATTACATGTTAGAAAATTGTCTCAAAACTTGTCCTAACCATTTCTTCTAGTGAATGGTATAAGGCCTTTTAGAAAAATGAGGAAATGAGACCACACAATTGAAACATCATTACCACATACCGCCCAAGATTGAAACTATTAGCATCTAACCCTGTACAAACATGGTCGCAATTATATTTCAACCATTTTAATGTACCATACCATATAAATACTCGTACAACACACACTCTTACAGAAAGTCATTGCCTATGAATCAGAGCCTAGCTGTATAAAAGAAAATACTTTAAAAAAACTTACAATCTGAAAAAAAAATCCACATAAAAAGTTGAGATATGATGATTTTTTTTACTTATTACTTTACTGGACATTGAGGTCATTAGAGGTGCGATGGGACTGGGGATAAGGAATAGGAAGGAAAATAGCCTTGGCCTTTTGGACGAAGCATCCTGGCATTTGCTTGGAGTGAGTTGAGGAAACCATGGAAAACCCATATCT
>JARYHS010006851.1:2397515-2445770 GCA_031002005.1 Vandiemenella viatica
ACTTATCTACATTATTTTTAGTTTTATCATACTAACAGAATATAAAGAAAATAGTTTAGTAATCTGTTTAAATAAAATCCACAGTATTTGAGAGCATCATTTCAAATGAACCCTAGTCCAAGCAGATCTTTTTATCCTGATCCTGTTAAACAATAGTCTAAAATGAAATATAATTTCATAAGTATATGAAAGAAGCCTCTATCATATTGGATATTAAGAATTACGTAAAATCAACTCAGTAAATATCGACTTTATGTAGAAATTGATATAAACAGTACTATCTGCACTGAATCATAAACAAACAAAAATGAATACTAAATGCCAACAGGATCAGTAATATTGTAAACTGTAAAACTGTAATAGGGATGTAAGGGTAATCAGCCTCATCCTACCAAACGTCAATCTCCTGCCTTCACGTGGTAGCACCCTGTTTGCAGGGATGAAGGCTCTGGTGACTGAAATACTCCTGGTATAAGGAGTCACCCACTGCTTGCCAAAGGCCTCCTCATGAAGGGCAGAAGAGCGAGAAGTGGCTCAGGCCACCCTCTTGCCCTTGGACTTTGGAACAGCCCATAAAGGCAGATAAATGAGAAATAATCAATGGCGTGGGAATGCAGAAGGCAACAGGAAGCCGCTACGGGAAGCCCTAAGGGTATCCCAAAGATTTGTAATCCTCTTAATTCCTGTGTAAAATATTCCAGAGGTAAAATAGTCCCCCAATCTGATATCCAGGTGCAGTCTGCTCAAGGGGGAGTCATTAGAACAGATAGAAACATTCTATGAGTCGGAGTGTGGAATGATAGAAATCTGAATAGGGCAGGTAGGTTAGAAAACTTAAAAAGGGAGATGGAACGACTTTAATTAGATATCATTGGGACTAGTGAGAATAACTGGAAGGATAGCACAGGATTTCCTGGTCTGGGAACACAGAATAATCAATACAAAAGCTGTAGGTGCAGTTACTGGTATAGAATTTGTAATGAATAAGAGAATAGGAAAATGGGTGAGTTTAGTGACAGAATTATTATGATGAGTGAAGAAACTATACCTGCTCCAATCACGTTAGTACAAGTGTATATGGCAATGTCACAGGAAGATGAAGAAACAGGGAAAATATACACTTAAATTGAAGAATTAATCCAAAATATGAAATGGGAGGAAAATCTACTAATCATTGGTGACTGGGAATGTGGCAGCTAGAGAAGGAAAAGTGGTTAATGTAGTAGGGAATTTTGGTCTAGGAGAAAGATATGAGTGAGGAAGCCGGTTTATAGAATTTTGTAAAAAATATAAACTCGTCATGGGGAACACACTATTTAAGAACCATGCATGAAAGTTCTATATGTGGAAACGTCCCGGCGATACAGGTAGATATCGCATAGATTATATCATGGTCAAACAGACTCAGGAATCAAGTTCTAAATTGTACAGTATATCCAGGAGCAAACGTAGACTAACCAGAATCTGATAGGTTGAAGTTCAAGAGAATAAAGAAGCAATACTAACACAACAGACTGGAAGTAAACTGACTAAAACAATCTAACAGGAGGGAAAAATTTGATCCTGATTTGAAGATGGTAGATGTGGGGCTAAAAAATAACTCTAATGGAGTTCAACTGATGATGAATGGGACTGGGTTGAGGAGAGAAATAATCAAAAGTGGTAAAGAAACATTAGGCTTTAGGGAACAAGCCACCTGGAAACCTTGGACCACAGAAGAAACTTTGGAGTTGATGGATCAGAGAACAAGGAACAAAAATACCCAGGATGAAGCAGGGAGAAAGCAATACAGACAATTTAGAATTCAAATAAACAGTAAATGCAAAAAAGCAAAAGAAAAAAGCCTGCAAGAAAAAAGTGAAAAAGCAGAAAAGGAAATGGTCATAGGTAAAATAGATGCAGCATATAGGAAGATAAACAGAAGTTTGGAGAAATAAAGAAAAGAGGTATACACATTAAATCTGCAGATGGGAAACATTTTAAGCACAGAAGGTAGAATAAACCAAAGGAAGATATATAGAGAGAAACAGTATGATGGTGCTGATTTGAAAACAGTGCACTGGAAAAAAAGGTGATGTCAATTTTGATGATTTAGGATATCCTGTTTTACATGACACAAGTTTGATCAAGCTTTCAATGATCTGAAAACAAATAAGGCAGTTGGGATTGATGAGATTCCTGCAGATCTTCTGAAACTCCTAGGAGAAGAAGGAAGATAAAGATTACTGAAACTTATATCAAAAAATTATGAAACAGAAGAGATTCAAATTGATTTTAATAAAAGTACTATCTTTACACTTCTGAAGGTAGCACAAGCTGCTAAATGTGAGAACTGCTGCACTATAAGTATGTCATTTTAGGCTTTCAAATTACTTATCAGAATAAGATATAAAAAAATGCGGTAGTAACAGAGATAGTAGGTGAAGATAGGAGTATAGGAAAAAACTGTGGTACAAGAGAAGTGATTCTGGCCTTAAGATTAATACTTGAAGTGGAAAGCCAAAAAATAAAGATACTTTTATGGTAATTGTTGATTTAGAAAAAAAACTGACAGGATAGAAATTTTGAAGAAGTCAGGTCTAAAATATGGGGAAAGAAGATGCTGCTAATGTATGGGACAACTCTAACAGCATGCACCGTAAAACAGGAGTTGAAATTATTCGAGTCATGGGTGATGGCATGGGCAGCAACTGGATGCTTTGGATTCAGTGTGAACACCGTCTGTCAGATGGCCATTTATTCTTATGGAAAGTGGATTCGGGGTCAAACCTATATATGAAACCAGGCAGTGATTGCATGTTAACTGGTATATTACATGGGAGGTTTTGCAGGTTGAGTGTATTTATATGTATCATAGCCTCCAGCCATTTCCTCAATAATGAAACATAGTTTTGTTCTAATATACATTGATATCAAGCAAACAGGATGTAAACTAAAACCTATAACTGTAAAGTATAAGCTTATTTAGAAACTAAAATAGGATTACTCAATATTACCTCGTTTGTAAAAATGAGGAAGGAGGATGTGTGGAGTCCTGATGCAGATGAAGCCCAGTCAAATTTTTGAATATTTGTCGGCAATGCATACAGACATATGATGGGCAGGAAACAGCTGTGAGATGTTCAAATACATGTTTTGTCAGAGAACTCCAAGATAAAAATACCTGTGCACAAATAGCACACACAACTTCCAATTCTGTTTCTTGCTTCAAAGTAATTTCACTGCTATGATAAGGTGTATGGGCACACAATGTTGACAGATCTGAGAAAATGAAACCACACTGTTCACAAACAAACAGTGGAGTGTTTACAAGTGGGTCATGGCAGAACACATGTCTTATTAGCAAATCCCTTGTATTGTAAACTTGCAGACATTTAGCACACGTGAACTGCAGTGGCCTCATAGCAGATGCGTTTTCTACCACACCAGTATCCTCTTCATCACGACACTGAGCTAGGCTTTGTTGAAATTCAATTACGGTCCTACAAAGAGAAAAAAAATCAGTTCCTTTACTATGGGTATGTGCTAAAATTTATGGCTTAAGCTACATACAAGCACATGATAAATTAAAAACCAATTACAGTTCCATATACCAGATATATGTTAAAATGATACACTTTATACTAATAAAACTAAGAAAAATGGAAATGGCTTTTAGGCTATATAAATGACGAAGGAAAGGGAAAATGACTCATAAAACGCCAAAGTTGATTGTTGCGATGAGTGAAAAACATATATGACAAACACAAACATTTACAATATTTCTGTTTTCACCTTATTCATGTAATATTCATGTAATAGAAACCAGGAGGTGTGCACATGCTGAAGTTTATCACATGACTGTGTGAATGATCAACATGTTGGGAAAGATTGAGATGTTATATATAAATGTATAATTCCTAAAGAAAATGCAAAGATCTTACTTGGCGATTTTAAAGCACAACTCAGACAAGAAAGCGAATATCAGAAAACCATTGATAAATATCCCACCCACAGATTCACAAACAAGAATGGCATGAGACTGATTGAAATATGCCAACACAGGAACTTAAAAAACCATGCCAACTTCTTTGAGGAAAGATCCACGAAAACAAAAGACCTAGAGATCCCCCATACCAGAACTTCGTGAATATCAGATTGATCACCTTGTTATTTCTTATCCTCTACACAAACGAGTCTATGATGTTCAAGTCAGGAGATGGGCAAACATAGAGACAGACCACTAGTTAACAAGAATTAAAATCACCCCAAAGAAAATACATCAGAAAAAAAAACACACCTAAATAAATTTGACACAAGGAAGATCAGGGAAACTAACCTGCGGGAAGAATGGGAGAAAGAACAAGCAGAAACCTGGGGAAAATTTCACACCAATATTCCACAAAAGGCCAAAATACTGATACCATTGACAAAGAATACGAGACATTCTTGGAGGGATTCAGAATGTGAGAAAGCACTATCGCAACGCAGAGAATATTTTCTTAAATACAACAGTAAAAAATCATTGGAAAATTAAAGCACTTTCATGAAATCCACAAAGAAGTGACAAAAAACATGAGACAAACCAAGAGAAAGTACCTGAAGGAACAACTGGATTCCATCGTAGAAAATTTCCACAACTATAGTACACGAGACTTTTATAGAATATTTGCAGGAACAAACCGAGGATATACTCCTCAAAACTAATGCTTCAGGAAATCAGATGGAAAGCTCACCCTAACTAATCAGGAAAATTTTTCGAGAATTGTCAAAATATTTTTTAGCTCCTCAACTGCCCTTAACCCCTATCAAGATTCCCGAACCCCACCTATACCTATCTGGAATCCCCACCACCCTCACAAGAGGAAATCCACAGACATATTCTCAAATGTAAAATCAACAAAGCACATGGAGAGGATGATATTGATGTGGAACTATTGAAAAATCTTGGACCAAAATCACTTAAAGAACTCACACAAAAAATTACAGAAATCTGGCAGACAGAAAAATTACCCAAAGACTGGAAATGTGCCCTCTTCACTCTCTCACTACACAAGAAGGGAGATAAAATGGACATCAATAACTATTGAGGTAACTCCCTTCTTCAAGTTACATATAAAATTCTTTCAGCCTGTCTTTTCAAAAGAGTGCAATAGCAACTCGACCACAAAATTGGCAAGTACCAAACTGGCTTCCACACCGGTCGGAGCTGCTTAGAACAAATATTCAATTTAAAAACTACACTAACATATAAAGCACTCAGGAATAGCCTAGTCATTTGCTCCTTTGTAGATTTCAAAAAGGCATATGATTCAATCAACGGGCAATCTTTCTTTAACATCCTCGATCAAAAAACCTTAAACTATATTAAACACTCACCGGCACAACCTCCATAGTGAAATTTATGGGCGAGATATCAGAACTGATTCAGATCAAAATCAGCGTTTGACAGGGTGATGGTCTATCCATGATAACTCTTCAACCTTGTTTTGGAAAAAGTAATCTGAGAATGGGAAATAGAATGTAAATGCCAGAACTAGTGGAAGCCCATACAACTTTGACGACAGAAGAATAGTATTAAAATTTCCTGCCTCACCTTCGCAAATGATTTAACCATACCAGCAGATGAAGAGGCCCCAGCAATTAAACAGATAGAAACTCTCAAAGAATGTGTTGAAAGAGTAGGCTTACAAATATCCTACCAAAGAAACCAAGTTCATCTGCTAAAAACTCCATACTCAAAATCTTGTCACAAAATATGAACAAATTGAGAGAGTTGCATACTTCAATTATCTTGGAGAAATCATCATACCCACAGGAGGAGAGAAAGTAGCACAGAAAGGTGGCACATCCAAAACCTTGGGAAAGCGTACAATAGAACATACAACACATATAATAAAAAATGTTTGTCCATATATACAAAAGTCAGACATAACAAAACAGTTACCAAACCTGAAGCCCTGTACGCCAGCAAAACTTTAACATTACACAGGAAACGTGACTCAGAAAGCATACTGAAAGAAGAACACAAAATTATAAGAACAATACTTGGCTCAGAAAAAAAGATGACAAATATGGGCTTATATCTCGAAAAGCAACAGAAACACTGTCAAACCTCACGGCAGACATCAGGAAATTAAGATTAAGATTTTATGGACACATCTACAGATTCCCAGCAACAAGACTCATTGATAAAATTGTGACGTACATAGAACAGCTAAAAACTATGCCCTGGGTCCATCAGATCAAAAAAGACCTGGAAAAAGCCCACATAATCTCATCAGAAATCACAGAGAGTCAAACATAGAGACAAAAAATTAAGAAATGGGAAGTACTGCCAAAGAATGAAGTCATTAAGAGACTGGGGATGAAGTGAACTGAAGAAAGGAAGAGAATCCATGGAGAAAAAATGAGAGCTGTATGGAAACTTAGAAAACTTAATCGTTAAAGCTTTGTATGAACCGACAGAATACAATTGCAGATACAGGGGACCTACAGTTTAATGTGGAACCCAAACCACAGAAGCATTCTGGCATACTTCACATAATACAGCAAGCTTTGCCAGAGGTGAAAGTTAGGTTATGGGTCTATGGATATCCTCACCAAGACAGGGATTCAAACCAGGGACCTTTCACTCCTTGTCAGACATCTTAACCACTGAGCCACCAGACCTCTATAGATATACTGTTAACATTAGCATGTCACTGATGCAAACTCACAAGATTTTACCTATCCAAAAATCGCCCAACGCGCATAAAGAGTTTTTCACGTCAAACACTAAATGTCTAACTTAGTCCACAACTGAAAGGTTGGATCAATTTTCTTGAAGGAGATGAGCAGTACCAAACTATTTTGTAAGAGTCAGAAAAGTCCATTCCTTTCCTCAGGGGTCTACAATTTAACATGGAATCAGAACCAGTGTAGCTCAAATAATCAAATATGAGTCCTAAACATTCCCACTCACAAAGGTATTTGAACCCACGACCAGAGAGGAGCTTTCTGAATTGAGCACCTTAACCAGTGAGTTACCAGAGCGCCTTGTTTCGCAGTACACGTGTGTTAAGTACTATCAAAATCAGATAAAAAATGTGTGTTTATATGAAGATCATTGTAAAAAGAACAAACAAACATTCATTCTTATATATTAGATATGAGTACAAACTATAATTCCTTGGCTGTCCAAGTGCAATACATCATACTTATAGCCACATATGTACTATTAATGTTAGTGTATTGGCATTACAAACTCATAAGGTTTTACACACCCACAAAGCGTCCAACGCACAACACGTCATAGTGGGAAGCTGACGGGAACTTGTGAACTCACTGATTTATCACCAGTCAAACAATGCTGAATGTGCCTAACGAAGTTTTCACTTCAAAAAATACCATAAAAAATGAACAAAGCTATTGCATTTAATATTGCTTAAATATTAGTAATTTGTAAGAGGAAATGATGACCCACAAGATAAAATAGGATTACAGGGAGGAAGCAAACAGCACCATACATATAAAGGAGTGATACAATAGCTTAAAAGACAACCACTCAATAGACTGTGAGATGAGATAGCCCTTGAGACACTGATGACCCTGGTGATGCAAGATAATCAAATCACAATCAGAGAACTACACAACTGCAATTCCATTTTCCTTGCTCATTCCTTAATTCTTTTACATCCATCCCAACTGCACTGTGACTACTTATTCTATCAACCAACTGTGACTCTATACAGTTACCACCACATAGACGAGGGAGTACCCAAAAATAAACGCAATAGCATTGCCGTGGGCAGAGCTTGTGTAGTACGCATTTAGTAGGCATTTATAGTACAACTCATTGTCAGTTCATTGCCACCCATTATGTCGAGCTGGCTTGTTCTGTTAATCTGCAGTGATTGTTTTTGCTTGCGCAGTTTTGTTATTGTTTCATTTCTGATGATCGCAATTTTAAGCGAATAACTTGCAGCTGTGAAATTTTGTTTTCTACCCAGTAAAAATACTGCTGAAACTGTATTAATGTTGAAAACACCTTACAAAGATGATTCTGTGAGAAAAACTCAAGTATACGAGTGGTTTGCTCGGTTTAAAAATGGCGACATGTCGACTGATGACAAACCTCGTTCTGGACATCCAACAACTGCCTGAATCAACAAAAATGTTGAAAAAATTCGAGAGCTTCTGCTCGCAGACTGTCAACAGAGAAATAATATAACTGTCAGAGATTAGTGAGTTACCTTGTAGCTCAGTTCAGCGAATTTTTTAACTGAAGATTTGAGAATGAAAAGTACTGCTGCCAAGTTTGTTCCTTGGGCTCTGACTGACAATCAAAAACAACGTCAAGTAGAAACATACCATGGTTTGAACCAACAGCTTGAAATTTCTCCAGATTTTCTGTCAAAGGTCATTACTGGTGATGAGTAATGGTGTTATGGTTACGACCCAGAAACAAAGCAACAGTCAAGCCAACGGAATGTGTCATTGTCTCTCCCTCCGAAAAAAAATCGTCAAGTCAAACATCAAAACAAAGCTCACTTGATTGCATAGTTCATTCGGGGTTTGTTCCGCTACATCAGACCGTTAATGAAACCTTTTATTTGAAAGTTTTAAGAAGATTATGCAACAGTGTTCATCTAAAAATACCAGATTTGTGGCAAACAGGAGACTGGTTCTTCCACCAAGACAATGCACCCGTACACATAGTTGTATCTGTTATACAGTTTTTGGCTAAAATAGCATTACTCCGCTGCCCCACGCACTTTACTCACCTGGCCTCGCTCCATGAGACTTTTTGTTATTTCGACGCTTGAAAATGAGCGTAAAAGGACACCAATTTGACAATATTGAAGAGGTTAAGAAAAGAAATGAGGGAGGAGCTGTCAGCCATTTCTAAAGACGACTACAGAAAATGTTTCCAACAGTGGAAGCATCAGTGGTACAAATATATCAGCTGTAATGGAGAGTATTTTAAGAGGATAAGGTTGTTTTATATATTTAAAAAAATGAATAAAAAGCCATATACTAAAGAGATTAGTAAGTTATCAAGATATTCAACATAATTGTACAGTGAAACCAGATCATATATTAAGTGGTTTTGCCATCAATTCTACCTGAAGCTTAGTAATTTCTCAATTACAATAATATTACAACTGTTCTTACTGACCAAGAATGAAGCTAATGGTGATACCTGTCTGAAAAATGCAATGACAAGAATTCATCTTCAGCAGCATCTTCTGAGACAACTTTCTGTAAGGAATAGCAAGATGTAATATTAGAAGGCTAGTTTTACATCTCTAACAATAAAACCATAATAAACATAGATATATAGCTACAATATTAATGAAATAATAAAACTATTACTGAGAGAACTGAAGAAGCAGTTACTTTTGATGAACAGTTAATATCAAAAACTTCATGAATATTAATTATTCCACCTAAAAATATATAAATTATTAAGTGAACTTAAATTCTAGAACTACCTGTATAATTCAGAAGTTTAAATAAGTTAACACATTCCCATTTCTGTCTATCTATTAATTTTAATTTACGAGAAAAGGAGTCAGGCTTTGGGAGAGATTATATTAGCATCTTCCACCCAAATGTTGCCCCTAAAGGTGGCTAAATCAGAAAATATCAACAGCATGGGAATACAAAACAGGAAGTCATTGTATTAAAGGCCCAAAGGGTATCCTGATGTAATGTAATTCTCTCAAATTGCTTATAGAATGATAACTTCTTGTTAGTTGAAATGTTCCACAGATAAATAGACACCATTCAGATAACTGGTTGACGACTGCTCAGGGAGGAGCCATCAGAATGAACAGAAATATTCTAAGAGTCAGAAGGTGGAATGCCACAAGTCTGAAAATCACAAGATGATCAGAAACCTTAAATACAGAGATGGGATTATTGAGATTAAGTGGCAGGATGAACAGGATCTCTGGTCAGGGAAACAGAATAAGTAGCACACAAGCTGTCAGTAGAGTCAGTGGTATAGGATTTATAATGAACAAGAGAGAAGGGAAACAGGTGAGTTGTTATGAACAGTAACCAACGGAATTATTCTTATAATGGTAGAAACTAAGACTGCTCAAACTATGATAGTACAGGTATATATGCTAATGTCACAGGAAGATGATGAAGAAATTAAAAAAATATATACTGACATTGAAGAATTAATTCAATATGATTAGGATTATATCTAACTAGCTGGTACCCACGACTTCGTTCGTGATTGTAAAGAATTCATATTGACAGCTATAGACATCTAACCATCATAGTGCACGATGGGAGACTCGATACTATTACCCCACACAAATACCAGTCTTCTGCGCTATGTAGTTCCGGCAGCAAAGTAAAATTTACGGATACACACAAGTATTTGGATGAAATACGAAAATATTCATGATCGACCAATTTCAAACACCATATCTCACACACTCCCACAGTTACCGAATTTCGGCCAACGTTGTGATCGATGGTCGACTCTGTGTTACTACCACATACAAACGCCAGTGATCTGCGATTGATAGTTTTCACTTAAAAGTGATACACCGTGACACATGCGCCTTTGGCAGAAATATGAAATTGCCACAGGTCGACCATTTTCATCCCCCATATCTTCCACACCCCCATAGCTACAGACATCTAACAACCATAGTGCACGACAACAGACACGATTCTACTACCACACATAAACACCAATGCTCTATGCTATGTAGTCGTGGCAGAAAAGTGAAATCTGCGGAGACACATGCCTTTCGTCGAAATACGAAAATATCCTTGGTCGGCCACTTACAACCACCATATCTCGCACAAAACCACAGTTTCTGAAATTCGGCCGCTGTTATGATCTAAAGGTGACTCTGTGTTACTACCACACACAAACGCCAGTTATCTGTTATCGATAGTTTTCGCTGAAAAGTGATACACCATGACACTTTTGTCTTTGGCAGAAATATAAAATTGCCACAGGACGACCATTTTCAACCCCAATTTCTCCCACACTCCCATAGCTACAGACATCTAACAACAATAGTGCACTACATGAGATACGATTCTACTACAAACACACAAACACCAATGCTCTATGCTATGTAGTTGTGGCAGAAAAGTGACATATGCGGAGACAGTCGAAATACGAAAATATCCTTGGTCGGCCACTTACAACCACCATATCTCGCACAAAACCACAGTTTCTGAAATTCGGCCGCTGTTATGATCTAAAGGTGACTCTGTGTTACTACCACACACAAACGCCAGTTATCTGTTATCGATAGTTTTCGCTGAAAAGTGATACACCATGACACTTTTGTCTTTGGCAGAAATATAAAATTGCCACAGGACGACCATTTTCAACCCCAATTTCTCCCACACTCCCATAGCTACAGACATCTAACAACAATAGTGCACTACATGAGATACGATTCTACTACAAACACACAAACACCAATGCTCTATGCTATGTAGTTGTGGCAGAAAAGTGACATATGCGGAGACAGTCGAAATACGAAAATATCCTTGGTCGGCCACTTACAACCACCATATCTACCACAGTACCACATTTTCTGAAATTCGGCAGCTGTTGTGATCGAAAGGTGACTCTGTGCTACTACTACACACAAACGCCAGTTATCTGTGATCTGTAGTTTTCGCTGAAAAGTGATACACCATGACACTTTTGTCTTTGGCAGAAGTATGAAATTGCCACAGGTCGACCACTTTCAACCCCAATTTCTCCCACACTCCCATAGCTACCGACATCTAACAACCATAGTGCACTACATGAGATACGATTCTACTACAAAAACACAAACACCAATGCTCTATGCTATGTAGTTGTGACAGAAAAGTGACATATGCGGAGACAGTCGAAATACGAAAATATCCTTGGTCGGCCACTTACAACCACCATATCTACCACAGTACCACATTTTCTGAAATTCGGCCGCTGTTGTGATCGAAAGGTGACTCTGTGCTACTACTACACACAAACGCCAGTTATCTGTGATCTATAGTTTTCGCTGAAAAGTGATACACCATGACACTTTTGTCTTTGGCAGAAGTATGAAATTGCCACAGGTCGACCACTTTCAACCCCAATTTCTCCCACACTCCCATAGCTACCGACATCTAACAACCATAGTGCACGACAGGAAAGACGATTCTACTACCACACACAAACACCAAAGGTCTATGTTATGTAGTTGTGGCAGGAAAGAGAAGTACACGGAGATACGAATTTTTGGTCGAAATATGAAAACGCCCTGCACTGACCAACTTTAATCACTATATCTCCCACATCCCCACAGCTATCGGCATTCGGCCAACGTTGTGCATGACAGGAAACTCCATGCTACTTCCACCCACAAACATCAGTGATCTGTGCTAGGTAGTGGTGGCTGAAAAGTCAAATATTCGAGAAAAACACGTCTATTTTTATATATATATAAGATTATCACAGGTGACTGGAAGGCAGTAGTGAAAGAAGGGTAATACTGAAGGAAGTTTAGGTCAAGGAGAAAGAAACGAGCGAGAAAGTAGGTTGTTCGAATTTTGTGAAAAATGTAAACTCATCTTAGTTCACACACTATTTTAAAATTGTGCACAAAAGATATAAACTCCTGAAAAATGCAGAGGATACAGGTAGGTATCATGGTCAAATAGATATTCTAGACTGAACTGGATTCAATAACTAATTGCAATGGAGCACATTCTCTGTAATCTAATTACACCTTACTTAGTATTGTTATTACTGTTTTTACCTTATATACTATGAGCATTCAAATTCCTCCCCACTATTACAAACATTAATTCTAAATTCCTTCAGAGTTTTTAGTACATTATTTATCACCTACACCGGTAAATTATTAAAATACCTGACCCACAAAAGAAATTTTTTCACTTCTTCATATATGAAATGGAGTGCCAGCTTGTGTCTATGGCCATCTTTCCCCACTTCGTTGACCAATATCCTTCCAGGCATGATCACCAACATGTGCCTTGTACACTTCCAGCACTCTCTTTACACTTCTGGCTTTCAATTACTCCAAATCCAGCTCCTATATCATAACAGTTACTGAGTGGGTTCTGTGGTAATTTCCAGAAACAAATCCAGCTGTTCTCCTTTGCATGCCCTCCAACTCCTATATGTGACACCCAAAATGTAGGTACCAAACTATACTATCATATTCAAACAATTATCTGACCAAAATTTTGTAATCCAAGTCCCTAGCTTATCATCCTTTCCAGTAAATGAAGAATTTTGTAATCTTTTCTTACCACCTGTCCATAGTTTTACCCAGTTGTGTAAATTATTAAACTTTATGCAATAATATTTACACTTTGAGCCTTCAATAAGCAATACTGTCACCATCCTATAATCATAAACAAGCTTTAGCTTTTTATCTGTGTGCATAATATACTCATACTTCTTCGCACTCATCCTTGTTCCATATTGACCTACCCAGTTACATATCCTATACATGTCACCTTTCAGCTGTTCCCTCATTTTGATTCCATTATATACTATTATGTCACTGCAAATAACCTAAATTCTGATTAAAAGATGCATTCATTAGAATAATAAACAGCAATGGTCCCATTACACTATACAGTGTCTCTCCCATATTCACTTCCATCAATGTTGATGCTGCATTTCCAAATCTAATGCCTTGCTTCCTGCCTTTTAAGAATTCTTCTAGCCAGCAAGTCACTTTTTCATGTACTCCAATAGTTTTCAACTTGTTTCAAACCATTTAATGGCTCACTGTGCCTAATGCTTTAGAAAGATCTAGTGCTATTGACTTGGCCTCCATTGTTCAATTCGTCGACAATAGCTTCCATATAGCCATAATCTGAAATTATCATAAATATCCTTGCCTAAAACCATTTTGTTTACTTGCAAACCAGTATCTTTCTAACATAGTAGCATATCAGTCCCTCCATTATTTTGCCTAACACTGATGTCAAGCTAATTGGCCCATAAGTTTCAAACCTATTTGTCACCCATCCTACATAAACAGGTACTACTATCACTCTTTTCCAGTCCTCTGGTAAGCAGCAAAACTCCAGACTCATTTTAAGACTGTAAACCATATCCAGGAGCTTAAATAAACCCTGACCACAATGTGATAGTTACAAGGTACAGGCTGAAATTCAATAAGGCGGTTAGAACTGATCAGATCCCTCCAGAACTTGTGAAATCACTTGGGAAAAGTGAACACAAAGATTATTCAAACTGATATTAAATAGTTTCAAAACAGGAAATATTCCAACTAATCTTAATAAAAGTGTCATATTCACACTTCCCAAGAAAGCACAACCTAACAAGTGTGAGAATAATATCACAAGAATCAAAATTATTTACCTCAATAATATAAAAAATAAATAGAAAGGATAGTATAAGAGATAGTAGGTGAAGATCAGTTCAGGTTTAGGGAAAAATTGGTACAAGAGAAGCAATTTTGGTACTCAACTCTACATTCTCGGACCAATATATGCTGAATGTTGTCTGTCCTGTGGTTGCTTGCCGACTGCCAAACTAGGCTGTGTCTAGGCTATAGTTTAAATAACAAGATAGAAATGTTACATTGTTTACATAAATAAAATAGCTTAAGTTTTTTGGTATATATTTACTATCAGCAGAGTGGATTAAAATATCATCACAGATGTCCAATTACACATACTAGTAAGACTAAGTGTGGAGGAATATCATTGATGATGTGGTAGACAATTTGAAATGCGAGGAAAAATAATTCTCTGGAGTACCCAATTGAAATTATAATAAAGTGAAAAAATTTTTACTATGGAAACACATTATTGTCAGAGCATATAAAGACAGGTTCAAATAAGAGAAAAAAAAAATCTTTTATTTTCTCTAAAATGTAATTAACATATTTCAATATATCAAAGTAGTAATTTAAGTTTAATTTTATTTTTAAGCTTTATGTAATTATGTTGGAGTAACAGGAAATAAAGGGAATACAGTTTTAAACTGCGCATATTCTTCAAGACAGCTATAGTATAGTTGCCACTTTATATTTTTTGATTATAAGTTTTACATTAGTCAGTGACTAGTGAATATAGGAGTCAGCTTAAATTTGCCACTAAACAACTGCACTATAGAGTGACTCTGAAACAGTTGTTCCTTGGTTTTCAGTTTGCAGTCAGTTCCTAAATAGTCTCTGATATGTGCAGGGGATGAATAGAAGAAAAATTTAAAACAAAGAAAAAACTTACTGGTCAAATAAATGACTTAGTAGGTAGGTATAACTGGTGTCCATATGGTGATTGTTTCCTGATTTTAGCTACTGCTGAAACAGCTTTGAAATCAATATTATAAAAAATAAGCAGTAAGAAAGAAGGCATATAGTAAAATGTGATCTTTTGTAGGATAGCCTTTGGGTTTAATGCCTACTTAAGATAGCAATTAACTAGTTGATACATGAGTAATGATGCTGTCATCTGCTACTGTAGCCAACTACAGACTTTGTGAAAATGTTTAAAAAAAGAGATGAAGAACAACTGAGTGGCTCACAAGGCATGTTCATACTGGAGCACAGTAGCAATGGGCATTACAGCTGACAACCTTATCAGGACATCTAATAACCAGAAAAACACACAAAGAGCACTGTATCTATTCTGGTGGCAATGTTATGAATAGGGTTCGGATATTTATGAACAAAAAAATAATAAAAAAATAAAAAAAAATTTAGAGGAATATGCAGGCAAATATGACCTTAAATATGGGTCGATATTACAAAAAAAAAAAAAAAAAAAATATGACCAAACATTTAAATTTACTATACATCAAAACCTGCTCAGATATACATCGTTTTTTTTATCTAGGAGTGTCGCTTTTATGTAGACAGCATAATTTGTTTCCGTGTACTACCTGCAGCATTAGGTAATTAAATTTTAAGTTGTTTGGTTGAAGTCACTTTAATTTCAAATAATTTACAGAATAGGACTCTTTCATCTGTACTAAAATATTCTCTCTAAATTCCCTTAAGTAACTTCACACGTTCAGAAAATTTTACTTTCAGCATGGTGGTAGGTCTACTCGCTGATGCACTGCAGATTTAACGATGAATGAGGATATTTAATTGAGATATTGAGTGATGCGGATCAATACAGGCAGGCTTCTGTTGCATTGTCGAGATTAAATGTAACGTTTACAGAGTGACGATAATGTATAGCTTTAATTCTTGGCTGGTGAATTCTGACCACAGTGAAAATTAGTTTTTTCTCCTCCTCTACAGCAGAAGTACAGTTCTGTGAATAATTATCTTAATTTCTTCTCAAATATATCCAGTGAAATGCTAGTACTATTAAAAAAACTACCACATTTTTCCTCAAAATATGATCATAAATATTACTGAAACTAGGAACATGGTCTGAAAATGCATTTTTATGCTATATAAAACACATTTAAATACAAACAGAAATCTTGAATCAGTGTTGAATTCAGCATTTCAGTTCAAAAAGAAGGCAGAAAAACAATGACATGTCCTAACGATCCGACCCTAAATACAGAGCTCTACCTTGGATACACAAGCTCACTGGTAAGGGCCAAAGCCACTTTGTTAAATTATAGTATACAGAAATACAGGAGGAAAAATAATATAGTAATATTAAATAGATTAAGTTAATTTTATACGTTAGCAGGTCAGTGACAAACAGAAATGTTTTGTCCCGGGAAGGTTTTGATCCTACCAGGGTGTAGATTACACAGATATAATACTGTCAAGGCCTCTGAGGTGACTCTACTCAAGGCAGTGACGAATACCTTCACGTGGTAACAGAAACGACTGTCATTATTAAATGGGACCTATTCATAATATGATCATCATTTTCTATGGCAGCTTCCAGCCACGTCTGCTGGGAACAAAAGCCTCGCCAGTGCTATCCATCATCTCTCCTCTTCCACTGTCGTCCAATTTCCTCCTCTTTCTTCCACACATTCCTTAACACTTTTCAACCATCCCACCCTTGGTCTCCCTCTGGGCGTCTTCCCTTTCAGCTCCATGTCCAGCATCTTCCTTGGGTAGCCTCTCCTCTCCCATTCTCCTTACATGCCTGTACCACTGTAGCCTAGATTTTTCAATTCTTTGTTGTAGCGGTTCTTCCTTTATCATCTCCCTGATTCTCTCATTCGTTATTCTGTCTCTTCTTGTTACTCCCACTCTACTCCTCTGACATTTCATATCCACAGATTGTACTCTTCCTTTGTGTCTCTCCTGCATCACCCATGTTTCAGATCCCATTCTCTTTACATGCCCATACCACGGTAATATAGATTTTTCTATTCTCTGTTGTAGTGGTTTTTCCTTTATCATCTCCCTGATTGTCTCAATCCTTATTCTGTCTCTTCTTGTTACTCCTACTCCTATGAGATTTCATTTCCACAGCTTGAACTCTTCCTTTGTTCCTCTCCTTCATCCCCCTTGTTTCAGATCCACTGGCACAATTTACGATTTATAAATTGCTTCTTTTATCTTTTGTGGAACATCTTTACTTCATACCAGACTGCTAATACTACAGTGATCAGTCTGGTGCTCGTAGCACAAACCACATAAACATCACTGTGTGGCCAAAAGATGAGAAAAAAGTAATTGTTTTCTGAATTGCTATGCAAAAATTTTCATAATAAGTTATAATGGAAAGCTAGTATTTCAAACACAATCAAATTCAACATAATTAAATCTTTCAAAACGGCGTTCATGGATACTGTAAAGCAAATTACTTCACACAAGATATTAAAGTGAATGGTGAATATAATATGTGGGATTACTGGAGATCGTAATTCTTAAAGGATTGGCATCGTAACATTATGCAAATGCAAGACACCACTAGAAATACATTCTGAAGAGCATTTAACAGTATCATGCTAGTCCAGGGTGTATTACAAACTAATCTGTGCTTGAAAATAATGGTACTGGCTGTATTACAACTAAATTATGATTTGAAAATAAAACTTCTTGTGATTGACTACAGCATTATGATGATGTCATTAGCGAATGATGATGTAGTGGAATCGTGATCTCTGGTAGACCCCAAACCTCAAATGACTCTAACACTTAGTACTATCATAATAAAGAGCAAGTAAGATATACATATTAATTGTGGTAGACCGTATGCCATGGTGCAAATTTACCCACACAACTGTCTTTAATATACCTGAATTGTTACTTTTAAGGTTTATTCCTGCCTCTGACACAGTTATCTGCAGTTGAAAATTAATCCATCATTTTGTGTGTGAAAATCTGTGTGAGACATTTATCTATAGGCCTAAAAAGTACCGTAAAAAGGGGTAACTTTGGGACACTTTTTCGAGTTTTTTACACCTCCCATCTATATTTAAAAAAGTAATTCACTGAGATTACAATATTATGTAAAACTGACCTTCCACTTTGCAAATAAGGGCATGGTTTTACTCTATACTCAATCACTTTATAGTAATTAGCCTTTGTTTCTGTCCCAATCTTACACCATCAAGTGGGAAAACTTTGGAACAGTACTATTTTTCGCCAGAAATGATTAGAAAAAATTAATTTGTACCAATGTTACAAATCAGTTGTTTATTATCAACATCTCTGACAAGCTTTGAACATGGAGGAAGGAATATATGGAGGCGACGCAAGGGACCTTCACCATGCACTGAAGTGACGCCGGGTGGAGAGAGGTGGGGAGGGGGGGATGCCATATTACCCTACCCAAGAATCACCGGGAACATGCCCAAATATATCCAGGGAACACTACCATAACCGTGGAGCCACAATTTGATGATGGATTATTATGTTAGTCGACGAAACATAAAAAATGAAGAATAATCTTTTTTGATATCTCGCTTAATTCTCGAGATATACTTTCTCAAAGGTGAGGTGTTCTTGGTTAAAATTCAGAAAAAGATTGACCAAAATCAAATTTGATAATGGATTCTTACGTAACACAACAAGACGAAAAGATAACGAAGAATACAAAATTTCGGTATTTCGCTTAGTTATCGTGATATACCGTCTCAAAGGTGAGGTGTTTTTGAATGAAATGCAGAAGAAAACTTTCGCAAAAGTCAAATTTGATAATGGATTCTAATGTAACATGACGAAAAAAATCGAAAATAAAGAGTAAACATTTTTCAATATCTCGCTTACTCTTTGGGATATAGAGTCTCCAAATTGTCGACGTGAGGTGGAGATGCGGCCTGGACCAAAAAATAATTCCGTCCTAACCACAATGAATTACATGCTGCACATGCAGAGTGTGTGTTTTCCTATTTTACTGCCGCTTGTTTTTACATTGAAATGGGGCATAGAACAGAATAAAAATGTCACCAAAAGCACAAGGAATTATAACCACACTATACCTATAACAAATTTTTGTTAGTCGATATTCCGAGAACTAAGGGAGATATCAAAAAATGGTGCTCTTGATTTTCAACTTGTCTCTTTGAGCTACATAATAATCAAGCATCAAACTATGACAGCCTGGTGATTACAGTGATGCTTGGAGCATACAGGACATAATATGGTACAAAAACAAACTTTGTAAACACACTCATAACTTTGCATCGCGAACTACATTTCGTATAACGACATTGTTTCCTTCATCACGATTCCTATTTCGCAAAGCACAATTTATCACAATTAATTTCATCCCACACTTCAGTAGAACCTGCAAACGTAACGAAAGAATGCACAACTCAATCACGATGTAAACATGACCCACTTAAATTAGACTTTACAACACTCGTATAAAGTAATGGTAGTCTATGATGTGCAAAATGGTAAGGTATGCCAATTGGCTGCACTACACCAACAAATATTTGAAAACAAAGTCATCTATTTGAGAGTTATGAATAAATCTTTAATAGTAGTAGCTATTCTGACTGAAAACTATTGAACATTTCAATAACAATAATTAGAATTCAACTCACAAATGAAATGATTTTCGAGGTTTTTTCCTATCTGTCATATTTGTGCATCCAGAAGCAACAAAAGCTGCCATTATAAAAAACTTAGAACTATTACAAAATCAAATTTTTACTACATGGAGCACAATGTGGGAATGCAATGTTTTGAGCTCGGTCCGCTATAAACACTGCGCATGCGCAGTAGGATCCCGGCGTCAGCGATTGAACGTCATTTCTCCTCCATATATTTCCATCCTCCATTGCTTTGAACACAAGAGAACATTTTTCACAGTTTTTTTTTGTTGTCGTTGTAAACTCAGAACATACATACAAATTCTACATAAGCAAAGAAACTTAGGCTAGGTAATATTAATTACTTTAATGCTACAAACTATTGTCAATTATACTAAATTAGTATCTGTTCATTATAAACATCAAGTTCATTGAAATTGTAAATGCCCCTACACCCAAGTTGCTTCGGTGTGTTTATTAGTTGCACTATTTCATCCTTGAATGTTTATATCTTAACACACTAACATTGCTATTCAGTTTGTAAAATATCTATCATTATTATTTCTAATGATGCAAGCCTACAGAGAATAAGTATTATAGTGTCATTACAAACACTTTATTTGGAGTAAACATATCTCATTACTTTAATAAGACACAGATATATATATATATCACTTAGAAACATACTTCTTCCCAAAGTCAGAAACATCATTACACTTCTGCTGTCACTTGGTGCAAACAGTAAGAAGATACTCACTAATCACTCATTGCAACACACAGCGTCAGAAAAAAATTATCTCATTTGATTAATGTCTTAAATTTTTTACAACAATCTCGAAGACATTGCCAGTACGTAGTGTAGACACCAGATCAGCAACTTACTGACAGAACTACACAGCTAAGTAACTTGAAGTAAAAGAAAATGAGCAGACAACTACACACTGGTCGACCCCAAAACCATGTGTCACTTATACCGTTAGTCAAAAGAACATAAATAACAAACATTGGTAGAAATCACGTGACAACACAAACACAGTAAATAGGATTCCAGTGAACGATTAGAGTGCCCACAAAACCAACACAAAAAAGTGAATGTGTTGCTTAAGATTTTACAAAAAAAGCTTTGTTTCAGCAACAATACTTTAAAGATTTCCGCATTTATATATTACAGTAGCGTTCTGTTGGTTTAAGAACTATTTCGAAGATACATACTTTATGGAAAGGAATTATTTCCTACGTTACATCTGAAGGAGCACGACATACTTAAACATACGGCGGAAATCACACGATTCCAGATATACGGGTTAATGAGTAAAATGTGCTCACTCAATACAGAACATACACCACACAGCCAACAGACTAGTAAACACGAGGCGAATGAAAGAGAAGGGCCATGTTGTTGTGGAGCAGCAATCAGCAATGCATGTACCTACTGTACGACTCCATAAACTCGTAAAAGTTAGAAAACCTACCTCTTGTTTAATACGTAGAGTATTTATTATCTCCATTTCACATCATCCTGTTGTCTTAACAGAGTAATACGCAATATCACTCACAAGTTGTAACAAACACAACAAACAATACACGCAGCTGATAACTAATAAATACAAAGATACTACGTATTGCAGAGGAAACATTCCATGACTCACAGTTACATCAAAATAACTATTATACCCAAGAGAGAAAAATATTCAGATCTCGGTAAATGTGATAAGTTTATGTCGCAAATGTATATGATTCAAGAAAAATGTCACATAACTGGATGTTCTGTATCATTTTCCTCAAACGCATATGATAAATTAACAATATGGAATGAGATGACTACTCCTAAAGAAATCAATTTTCTGTTGTTTAAAGAAACTAAGTGCATATTGTATACACGAGAAAATGATTAGGAAAATAAACAAAGAAACTCATAATGTCGCCCACAACTCCAACAAAACTCATCGCTACGCACTAAGACGAGACAACACAATACATTAATTCCAAATATAATAGACACAATGAGGGATGTAGAGAGTTGTGAAACATTCCATAACACATACACCAGAAAATGTACAGTCATGGCATACATTGTGAGCCATAAAATGGTTTTAAAACGTTACATCCTTGGTAGAGGAATTTTTAAAAGCCAGAAAACAAAGTGATAGAGTAGAAGATACATTATTAAAAGATATGGGAGTGCCACAGTGTATTTGGACCGTTGTTGTTCATTATTCTAATGATTGATTCTGTTGATGGATTATGGTCACAGTTTAGGTATTTTGCAGATGACATAATGGAATAAAATAGGTCAAAACAGGAGAAGATTGAACAGCTGCAGGGTGGCTTGGATAGAATAGCTAAATGGGTAGGTCAGCATGGAATGAAGATAAATACCAAGAAGAGTCAGCTTATAAGGTATACAGACAAAAAAAAAAAAAACTAAATGTTAATTGTCATTATCCGATGAGATCGGAAGCGCTTGTTGAAATCCTGAAGTTTAAATATCTTAGAATAACGTTCCATAGCTAAATCAACTGGTCAGAGCTCATAGGCAGGTGGTAGGAAATGATTACAGAGTCCTTCATTTACTAGAGAGGGTGATGAGAGGATGTACCAGAGAAGTTAGGGAGTTGGGTTACAAATTTTGGTCAGACTGTTGGCTGAATATGGTGGTGTAGTTAGGGACCCTCATTTTGGTTATCAAATAGTTGGAGGGTGTACAAAGAAGAGCATCTAGATTTGATAATGCAAAGTATCGCAGGACACAGTCAATAACTGATATGATAAAGGAGCTGGATAGCGAGTCATTGGAGGAAAGGAGGAGGGTGAAGACAGTGCTGGTAAAGTACAGGGAATATGTTGGTGATGGGGCTTAGAGGGATATTAGAATTAGGAATAGTGCATGGAAGGGGAAGGACAACCATGATCACAAGCTGGCACTCGATTTCATGCATAAGGGAGTGGGAAAATGTTCTTTTGTGGGTAAAAGTGTCAGGGATTGGATCAAAATTACCAAGTGATGAATAATTTATCAAAAAAGTTAAACGAATTTAAAATTAAAATTTGTAAATCGATAAAGTAAATGGGGGAGAAATTTAAGCCTCTAATTGTAAAAGAAAATTTTAAGACATAGTAAAAATGTCTAATTAGATGAACAGGCGAATTTACACAGGATAGTTTACTCCACTGCAACTAAAATTAGTAGCAATAAAGTCCAGGACTCTTCACAGTTCCGACTGTCGCAATGCGGTCCCTCAAAACGACGCTACGGAGGCGCAAAGAGAAGGAAACTAGATACAGCCCAGCATGTAGTGACAATAACCACGCAAAGGTCGATTTCAAATAACCTTTTAATGAATCGTTTGGCCAGAAAAATTACGTTAGCTATAGAATAATATTTGAAACTTTGTATCGCAGGCAATAGACTACTAAAAATTGATATCAAGTGTGTGTGGTGTGTAATGGTACAGTCTCGTGACGAAAACAGCCTCCATTGGATTGGGCTGGCAAACAGGACCACCTGACTGCTTACGTCACGGCAGGGCTTCCAACCACTGTTCCCGATTTTATTGTATTCTGTTTAATCCATTCGGTGTGATATTTGCACAGCCCAGGCTTCTATATGATTTAAGACTACTTATCTGAGTGGAATGTCGCCGTGAAGTTTTCGTTAGCAGTAAGCTCTTTATCCCACCAGTCAAAACAGACTTTACGTGGCGGAAACTTATCCTCAAGCGTTTCATAATTTACGAATGAGTTCTAGTTTTTTTGTTAAAGGTCACACCTTTATGGCAGAATATCGCAATGATAATAATTCGATCTTTATAAAATTGTAACCGATTGTATTTAACAATAAACCTTATTGTTTTCCAAATGTGAACTATATTTCTACTAACAAATTTGACTGTAATAATCCACTAAAATATGCCAGCAGTAATTCTGAAAGAAACCCCCCCCCCCAAATTTTGTATTGGAAGGTAGTTTGTCAACAACATAGCCAGTACAAATATTGCCTTAGCTAAAATGTTAACATTTATTAATAGCTTCATAAACAATTAGTCTTAAACTTTGACCAATCGGTAATGAGCTGTTACAGAGAAAGACTTTGGAATTATTCAAATTAATTGAGTGACATGTATTTGAAATGCTAAATAAGAAACTCTTTCCCTATCGTTTTAAAGAAAGCAACAACAGCGGAAGCCACAGACGATTGGGAGGCGGGACGCAGCCTCGGGAGTGATTCCATTGTTCAGCTAGCAAATCGTTTTGGTTAACAAAAGTATGGTAGATCAACATCCCTTCCTATCTTATGGTAACCTCTTCATCTCTACATACCCGTGACAACCCACGTCCTCAACTATCTGCTTCATGTATTCTAATCTCTGTCTTCCTCTACAGTTCTTACCTTCGACTGTTCCCTCCACCTGCAAATTAACCAATCTTGCATGTCTCAGAATACGATCTACCATCCTATCTCTTCTTTCTGTACGACTCTTCCACAAACTTATTTTCTCGCCCATCATTTATTCTTCTATAACACCACATTTCAAATGCTTCAATGTTCTTCTTCACTACCATAAAGTGCTGTACCCCACACATACCGGTAGAGCTTTAAAAATTTCTCTCTACATCCTGGATATATATTAGAAATTAAAAGATTCTTATTTTTTATTACGGCTGTTTTTGCTATTTTTAATGTGCTTTTGACATTATTGTGTAGTTCTAGAAGCCCTAAAATTCACTTGATAGCAGAAAATTGAAACTATTTTACTACTAGCATTGTGGTGACATGCAATCAATACTAATCAAAAAGTTTTTAAAAAAAATCAAAACCCACCAAACTACAAATTTTCAATGGCATGAAAGTACTGTGTGACGGGTTTGAGTCTACGTATCACGTGACGTGTGGGTTAGTTAAAACGCGCCGGCCCCGTCAGACGTAAATACTACGCCTTCAAGTCGCACGCAAAGTCAGCAAATACGGAGATAACTAGATATCGAGAAGCTGATAGGTTTTCTGTACCATATTATAACAGTAACAAATACAATTGGTAGAAAGCTGCATAGATTGGCTCGGAGACCCTCTCCCCCTTCCCCCCGCGTAACCCGCGGTAGCACCCCCTCGCTTTGAGTGAGCCACGTAGTTTATGGACGCTCTCGATGGCACATGCTCGTCTTTCTCGCCTGTAAACTAAGCTTTCGACATCTCAAACGATAAACTATTACAATGTGAAGATACACTATAACTTGCTCACTCTGAAGACACACAGGGGGTACTTTCTGAATTGGTAGCTAAAGCAGTAATGGAACCCATTTACAGTGATGATGAGGTCAGGACTGTGCCTTTTTTAGGTTAGGGGCTGCTGATGGAGCGTTGGGGACCGATGATCAAAATGATACTTACTGTAGATCCAGGATGGGGAAAAACATATGTTTAATAAATAGAAGAAGTCGCTGAAACAATAACTAACTGAGTAAAACTGGGAAGGAGGAGGTAAATGCTAAAAATATATGGCCAGTAATAAGGGTGTTATTACCCAATTGAAAGAGGTATAATGAACAAAGTAATCTAATTTGCAAACTTAATATATATACACGAACCTTAAGTAATAATTGGGGTAGAGAGTTGGTTAAAAGAAGTACTAGACAGTGAGGTTTTTCCTGATGGTTACAGAGTGTGCCGAATAGATAGAGGAGCAATTGGTGGAGGAGTCTTACTACTAGTAAGCAAAAACTACCACAGTTCACTGGTGTTCATAGATCAAGACCATGAGTTACTTGGGGTAAATTTTTGGGGTACTAAAATAAATCAGGGTGTTGGCTGCTTAGCGCGGTAGGAAAATGACAGATGAAGATGAAGCCCTGGGGGAGAAATTAAGTCCATACTCAGATTTCAGAGGTAAGAATAGAATGGTTATTATTGGTGGGGATTTAAATTTACCAGGTGTAAACTGGGTAGGAAATAAGTTTAATAGCACAATGGAACAGAGATTTGCAAATACCGTAACAAGGGAAGTATTTACAAAAGTGGTAAAGCAGAACACTACGGGACAAAATATTCTGCGAGAGTATAGAACTGTGTTTCTCGTAGCCACATTACCTCTGTATTCTATTATATTCTTACTTGTTCTGCGAGAATATAGAACTGTGTTTCTCGTAGCCACATTACCTCTGAATTCTATTATATTCTTACTTGTTCTGCGAGAGTATAGAACTGTGTTTCTCATAGCCACATTACCTCTGTATTCTATTATATTCTTACTTGTTCTGCGAGAGTATAGAACTGTGTTTCTCGTAGCCACATTACCTCTGTATTCTATTATATTCTTACTTGTTCTGCGAGAGTATAGAACTGTGTTTCTCGTAGCCACATTACCTCTGTATTCTATTATATTCTTACTTGTTCTGCGAGAGTATAGAACTGTGTTTCTCGTAGCCACATTACCTCTGCATTCTGTTTTATTCCTATGTGTTCTACGAAGGAATAGGACTTTGTTTCTTTTAGCAACTATACCTGCATTCTTGTTACATGACTAAGTGATCTAACACAGCATTCTCTAAAGGTATAAGGGAGTGACAAGCTTACTTCCCTTAGCTACAGCATTTCTGTTTAGTTTAAGGTTACTACAATAGGAGGGATGTGATTTCCTTCAGCTATCTCATTATTCATACATGATAAAATAAGGGACGGCAAGCAGAATCTGCTACCCTAGTATTTGTATGCATCTAAAGGTTATGAATTAAAACTATCTATTTTGCAAGGCTTGTCTTTACGTTCAATGTTACCATCAGTTTTCTATCCACTATCTTCCCCTGGTTCTCGGCGGGTAGCCGCTCGCCTGTCGAAACCAAGTATAACACAATCAAACATACCTAACAGCGGTACGAACCATGTCCCCCAGTCTCGGGGGCTCTTCACAGCTTTCTGAGGAGCCCCGGGATGGGACAGCTAGTCCACGTAAATGAATTAAATGATATCAATAGAATTGATGTTTTATGCTTGTCTGAACACCATATAACCTCAGGAATAGGTATGTGAAATGTAACTGACTTTAATTTAGCTTCTCATTATTGTGAAACGAACTTGGAGAAAGGAGGAGTTGTCACTTATGTTAGAAATGGTTATAGTTTTGTGGATATAAGTATTAGCAAATATTGTGTTGACCAACATTTTGAAGCCTGTGCTACACGGCTAAGTTTCTATATACTGTTTCATAATAGTAACAGTATATAGAGCACCATCGGGAAACTTTTCTGTTTTTATGAACCAGTTTGAACTCTTATTAACATTTTTAAGCAGAAAAGAAGTCAACATAGTCGTATGTGGTGATTTTAATGTAGATTTTCTAAATAACTTACCCTGTAAAGTTATGTTAGAATCATTAGTCAGTTCATTCAATTTAACTCAGGTAGTTAATTTTCCAACTAGAATAATGAATAATAGTGACTCAGCTATAGACAATGTTTTCCTAGATACCTCAAAATTCAGTTATACCATCAAGCCATCCATCAATGGACTTTCGGATCATGATGCCCAGTTATTAACCATCAACACTTCAATAGGAACTAGCACTAAGAGTAATGTCTTTAAACTTCAGCGTGTAATAAATGATTAGTCAGTTACTTACTTTAGAAAGTGCCTAAATACCAAAAATTGGGAACAGGTTTACAGTGCACAAGGTATGGATGAAAAATACAACATTTTTAGTAATATTGTATTAAATTACTATGAAAGTTACTGCCTCTTGAAAAAGTGTCGTGCTTCTCAAAAAGAACAAAAACTTTGGATAACTATTGGCATTAGAACATCATGCATTAATAAAAGGAAGTTGTATATTGCCTCTAGGAACAGTGAGAATGCTAATGTTAAAACACATTACAAACAGTACTGCAAAATACTGAAAAAGGTTATTAAAGAATCTAAATGTATGTACTACAAACATAAAATTCATGATTTTGAAAATAAAATTAAGACTATATGGGACATTGTAAAAAAGGAAACAGGAAAAATTAATCAATCAAGTAATGATATTTTTATCGAAGAAAATTCAGTAGAATCTAATTTTTCAATTGCCAATATATTTAATAAATATTTTTTATCTGTTGCTGATAAAATGACTGCTAATAGCTCAATGACACACTGTATGGATTTTGTCAGAACAGGTCTCCATGAAAAATTTAAATCTATGTCTGTAAAATTAGCTACTCCAGTTGGAAAAAGAAAAATTATCAGATCCCTTAAGAGCAAATACTCAAGTGGTTATGATGGGGTTTCCAGCAGATTAATTAAATTGTGCTCCACACAATTAAGTAATATACTAAGTTATCTGTTTAATATATCTTTACTTGATGGTACTTTTCCAGAAAGGCTTAAGTATGCTGTAGTTAAACTACTGTATAAAAAGGGAGATAAGGCAGCTGTATCGAATTACTGACCACTTTCATTACTAACAGCCTTCTCCAAAGTTTTTGAGAAAGGAATGTACAATAGAGTTTATGAAATCTAAAAAATAATAATATTCTAACTAAATCACAATTTGGTTTTAAAAAGGGTCATTCAACAGAACAAGCTATATTTGCATTCACTGACAATATTTTAGAAGGAATAAATGATAAATTAATTCCTGTGGGAATTTTTTGTGACTTATCTAAGGCATTTGACTGTGTAGATCATAAAATTCTAATACGGAAACTAAAGTATTATGGTATAGATGGCATTGTTAATAAATGGCTTTGTTCTTACCTTCTAAAAAGAAAACAGAAAGTGTCAATGGAGAATTTTAAGGCTCACTTAAGAGGTCCACTGTTTTCTGAGTGGAAATTAATCAGATGTGGAGTACCTCGTGGTTCTATATTGGGGCCACAATTGTTTTTAATATATGTAAATGATCTACCCTGTGTTTCATCTAAAACCTCAAAATTTGACCAATTTGCAGATGACACAAACATGGGAATAAAAAATACTCCATATTTATCTACAGAATATATTTCAAATTATGTCTTAGAACAAATTAATAAACGGTTTACAGCTAATGGCTTGTCTTTAAACTTTGATAAAACTCAGTATATGCAATTCAGTACATCACACAGATTAACACCAGATATAGACATAAAATTTGCAGGCCAGTCTATTCAAGAGGTAGAGAGTGTAAACTTTCTATGTTTCCATATTGATCACAATTTAAATTGGAAAGTACACGTTTCTGACTTATTAAAGCGATTGGGTGCAGCCACATTTGCAATTCGTACAATTTCAGCAATAGGCGATCTCCATATGAGGCAGCTTGGTTATTTTGCTTATTTTCACTCCTTATTCTCATATGGAATAATATTCTGAGGCAATTCTACCCATAGAGACAAAGTGTTCAGAGCCCAAAAGCGTGTAATAAGAATTATGTGTAGGGTTAGCAATAGAACTTCATGTAGAGAGCTGTTCAAGAAGTTAGGGATTTTAACATTAGCATCTGAGTATATATACACATTAATGTCCTTTGTAGTCACAAATTATACTTTGTTTGAAACAAATAGTAAAATACACAATTATGGCACTTGAAGTTAAAATGATCTTCACAAGGATTACAAGTCATTATCATTTGTTCAAAAAGGGGTCCGATATTCAGGGATACATATCTTCAATAAGCTCCCAACACATATTAAATGTCTAGCAGATGATAAGAATAAATTCAGGAAAAAATTGAAAGTATTTTTAATTGACAACTCCTTCTACTCTGTCGAAGAATTTATTTCTAAGGTATCTAAAAATAACTGCCAGTAGCTTGTGTAAATGTAGTTTACATAATTAATTTACCATGTATTGAACAGTCGCCGAGTGCAGTACTATATTTTGTTGTTGTATTTTATCTGTAGTGGTGTGAGGATTTGATTAGTGAAATCTCTGAGTGTTTACATTTTGTAAACAGTAGTCGTTAGTAACCATGGAGGAAGGAAATATATGGAGGAGAAATGACGTTACATCGGTGACCCCGGGCTCCTACAGCGCATGCGCGGCGGTTACAGCGGACCGAGCTCAAAACATTGTATTTTCACATTGTGCTCCATGTAATAAAAATTTGATTTTGTAATAGTTCTAAGTTTTTTATAATTCCAGCTTTTGTTGTATATGGGTGCACAAATAGGACAGATAGGAAAAAACCTGGAATATCATTTCATTTGTAAGTTGCATTTTAATTATTGTTATTGAAATGTTCAATAGTTTTCAGTTAGACTCGCTACTACCATTAAAGATTTATTCATAACACTCAAATGGATGACTTTGTTTTCAAATATTTGGTGGTGTAGTGCAGCCAATCGGCATACCTTACTATTTTGCACATCATAGACTACCATTACTTTTTAGGAGTGTTGTAAAGTCTAATTTAAGTGGGTCATGTTTACATTGTGATTGAGTTGTGCATTCTTTCGTTACGTTTGCAGTTTCTACTGAAAGTGTGGAGTGAAATTAACTGTGATAAATTGTGCTTTGCGAAATAGGAATCGTGATGAAGGAAACAATGTCGTTATACGAAATTTAGTTCGCGATGCAAAGTTAAGAGTGTGTCTACAAAGTTTGTTTTTGTAGCAGAATATAATATATATTGTGGTTAGGTTTAAATGCAGTTTGTACCAGAATGTCTTTCTCATAGCATAAAGGACAAGGAATATGTGTATTATTGTTAGTAATTTCATGAGAACCATGTTAGTGACGTGTGTATCGTCATGTAAACTATTCCCACTTCAGGGTCCGACTTTTGAATTATGGTAGTAAGATTATATATATGTAACATAGCTCTAACCATTAACTAATCAGATTTATTTCAGTTTGTAAGTATGTCTAGACATTTTTTTTTCTTGATTTTGAAATATTTTTCATCATAGATTCTAACAGGAGTAAAATTACTGAAATGGAATGTGGAAATATAATCTTTTTGAACATAAATTATAATTTGAGAACTAAAAACATAAGAATCCATGATCAAATTTGATTTTGGTCAATTTTTTTCTGAATTTTAACCAAGAACGCCTCACCTTTGAGAAAGTATATCTCGAGAATTAAGCGAGATATCAAAAAAGATTATTCTTCATTTTTTATTTGTTTCGTTGACTTACATAATAATCCATCATCAAATTGTGGCTCCATGGTTATGGTAGAGTTCCCTGGATATATTTGGGCATGTTCCCGGTGATTCTTGGGTAGGGTAATATGGCGTCCCCACCTCTCTCCAACTGGCGTCACTTCAGTGCGTGGTAAAGGTCCCTTGCGTCGCCTCCATATATTCCTTCCTCCATGTTAATAGCGTGGAGGAAGGAATATATGGCGATGACGCAAGGGGCCTTCACCACGTACTGGAGTGAACCCAGGTAGAGAGAAGTGGGGAGGGGAGGCCGCCATATTGCTTGGCCCGAGAAACACGGTAAATAGGCACAAAAACCTCAAGGGAATCATAAGACAACCGTGGCACTGCAATTTGAAGATCGATTCTTATGTAACTCGACGAGACAGATCAAAAATGAAGAATAAATTGTTTTGATATCTTGCTTAGTTCTCGAGATATGTTGTCTCAAAAGAGTGGAATTTCTGGTTGAAATTCAGAAGAAACATGTCCCCAAATTCAAATTCGATGATAGATTCTTATGTAACACGACGATACAAATCGAAAATAATGAATAAATTATTTTGATATTTCGCTTAGTTCTCGAGTTATTGTACCTCAAATGTGAGGAGGTCAGGGTGAGATCTGGCCTAACCCAGGGAAAAAAATCACCGGAACTACCATACCTACACTGTGTAAATGCAAAATAGGTGTTTTATTTTCTTCATAGTGATTGTTAGGTTGAAATACAGCCTGAAACAAAAATAAAGTCACCAAAACTACAAGGAACTATATCTATAACTGATTTTTAACATGCTAGGTCTCGAAAACCAAGCGAGATATCAAAAATTTTTATTCTTTATTTTCGATTTGTTTCGTTAAGTTCTATAAGAATTCATCATCAGATTGTGGCGCCACAATTCACATGAAAAACAATCATCAAATAGCATCACCAGGGTCATAATAGTACTGTCCACCTCAACACACATGATTCAATTTAAACTACAGTTCTACAACAACACATTGGCAATATCAGGATCCCTAGTTCACGTAGCATAAATTATCACAACTAATTTCAATGTATACCTTCAGTATAAACAGTCATTGAACTAACACACGTGCAACAAAAAATTTATTGTATTGCAATGTAAACTTGCCCTAAAACTACTCTTGTGTGCTTGATACTAGTAGTAATAGTAGTAAAAAAATCTAAGGGATATCATATTATTTTGAAAACAACAAATTAATTACTAGTAGCCTCATTGATTGAATAAAAAATTATGCACTCTAGACATTTGATTCAACATGTATTTATGATGAAAACTTATCATTTGTGCTTCAATTACTTGTTGAAGTTTGAAGTGTAAATTCCTTTACATAATATTTGATAATAAACTCAACTGGCTAGAGCACATTGGGCAGGTGTTAGGAAAAGGTTACAAACTGCTTCATTTCTTGGAAGGGATGATGAGAGGATGTAACAGAGAAGGCAAGGTAAGGTAAGGTAAGGAACTAGGTTAAATAAAATATACTTACTTGAATATGGTAGTGTAGTTTGGAACCTACATTTTTGAAAATTTTCTTTTGTGGATAAATGAACAAAAACACTGTATGAATTTAAATGTAAATTCATAAATGTTAAATTTTTAAAATACTAAGTAGAGGGAACTTGATGAGTAGGGGAATTAATTACCACTGGAGCACTTACTTCAATGAAACTAAACATTAATTTTATAAAAAGAAGCAGTAATACTCAATTTCTGTAGGCTTTGTTATTTATAACTCGTCAAAATATGAGCACTGTCATCTCTTTTTGAATCATTTATATCTATTTATTTGGAAATAGGTTCATGCAGAAATAAAAATGGACTTCATAAATAAAGATTTTATTGGCCTTTGAACAATATCAATTTGGTGAATGTGTTTCTAATTGAGTCTCCTTTTTTAACAATATTCTTCCCCCAGTTTCTAAATCTAACTAACAGTTGGGAGCAGACTGGGTCCCAGAAGTACATCACTATGTTCCATGGTGGACACGTTGATATAAAGAGGTGGTTCTTCTGTGTTTGGATCGCCATTAGTTGCAGACACTCTACGTACTCTTGCACTGACTGACTTCGAAGTATCAGAAACTCGCTCCTTCGGAGGTTTTCTCTTAGTTTCTACCTGAAATTTTTAAAACAAAATTGTTTAGTACAGGCTGGTGACGTATTTTCTGTTACAATGTTACAGGGATTCTTAATTGTCTTTGTTGTGGATAATGTTTTTTTTTCTTTTAACTTCAGGATGGACATAGGCATATCACTTAGAGGGGAGCAACTAAATAGAGTGGAATGTTTTAAATATTTGGGAAGCTGTATTGAAGAAAATGGAGGAAACAGGATGGAAATAAACGAAAGAGGAAGATGTGCAGATGGATTTTTTAAAAGTATTAGGAGCTTGGTATGGAGTAGGGATGTCCCACAAAAGAGTAAGGAGGCAATATATAAAACATATTTTGTTCCAATTTTAACATATGGAGCAGAAACATGGGTGATGAAGGAGAGAGACAAAGGGAGGGTACAATCGGCGGAAATGAAATTTCAGAGGAGTAGAGTGGGAGTAACAAGAAGAGACAGAATAAGGAATGAGCGAATCAGGGAGATGATAAAGGAAGAACCGCTACAACAAAGAATTGAAAAATCTAGGCTACAGTGGTACGGGCATGTAAAGAGAATGGGAGAGGAGAGGCTACCAAGGAAGATACTGGACATGGAGCTGAAAGGGAAGAGACCTAGAGGAAGACCGAGGGACAGATGGATGAAAGGTGTTAAGAAATGTGTGGAGGAAAGAGGAGGAAATTGGGCGTCAGTGGAAGAAGAGAGATGGTGGTTAGACAGGAAGCGCTGGCGAGGCTTTTGTTCCCAGCAGACCCGGCCAGTGGCTGGAAGCTGTCCTAGATGATGATGATGATGTTTAAATATTATACAGGGAGATTCTAAGTACTATCCACTTATAGAATTGTAATGGTGTAAAAGTTATAAAATACTATCAAAAAATTTGGATTTAATACTCTGGTGCTCCTCATTTATAGTCAAGAAAATTAATTTTACTATCACAGGTTAGCTGTCAATTTATGGCGCCACAGAGAACCTGTTGCAGCACTGTCATAATGCATATATTATTGCTTTAAATAGTTTACTAGTAACTTACACTATTTCTCATATATTTGGTACTGCATTTTCTCTCAATCTTATTGATGACAATGAAGTTGATCTACTTGATCTTTTGAAAAATGAGCTGTGCATAAGTAACTATAATTAGTTGGGGTCCAATTTTGTCTCTTACAAGACTTGATCCATTTGAATCGCTGATCTTCATTCTTTGGAAACCTGTATCAAAGAAAATATATTCTATGTATTGGCTATACAGCATACAGCAGGTAATTCTTTTTAACTTGAATAACAAACTGTTTATTTCTACAGTCTTTAAATTTTAGTTCATGTTCAAATAGGTTATATTTTTACATTCCATTTCATTAATTGATAAGAAAGATTTCAAAATCTAGAAAAATAGTTGTAGACATATTTACGAACAGAAACAAGTCATATCTGAAATTTTAAAAATAGCATAAATCAATGTTTAGAACTTAAAAAAAAAAATTACCACTTCAAAAAACCTCATAGTTTCTGAGCTTACTTAGAAGATATTGTACTGTTAGTGGCCTATTTAATTTTGCTAGAAAAATCAGTGCATTCATAAATCAGAAGTTAACAATAAATAAATCGTTTGTTCTCTTCTAGTACACACCACATTTCAACCTGCCAACATTTCCATTAATGTTGCCGCTACAAAATCAAACTATGTAGACACATATCTAAACACAAGAAATGCATCGTGAACTACATTTCGGACAACAAAGTTTTTTCATCACGTTTAGTAGTTCGCGCAGCACAAATTATCACAATTCATTTCATTGTACACTTTCAGTGTAAACTTAAACGTGAGTAAAGCATGCAGAATACCATATTCACTGTGTCGCGATGTAAACATGACCCGCTTAAATTAAATTTTCAACACTTGTCTAGAATAAGGCTAGCTTTTCAGGTGCAAAATAGTAACATATGCTAATTGTCTACACTACACCAACAAAAATTTGAGAACAATATGATCGTGTTGAGAGCAATGAATAAATTTTTAGCGAATGGCCGTAATGTTGCAATTACCAGTCAGATACTTCAAGAACGATAATTACAATGTGACTTACTTATGTAACGCTATTCCAGGTTGTTTCCTATCTTGTCTGATTGTGCAACCATATGCAGCACAACTTGGAATTATAGAAAACTTTAGAATATAAGAAAATGAAATATTCTCAGCAGCTGACACAGTGCAAACACCCCGTTTTGGTACTCCTACGATATCCGCCACGCAAGCGCAGTTTTTTCACGAGATTTCACGGATTTAGCGTTATCTCATCTCCATATATTCCTTCCTCCACGGGTTGAATGTACCCTCCGTAATACAAAAAACTTTTTCCAAATTCAAAAACATTACTCGATACAAGCAATCGGCATTTTATAGATTACATATAATATTACAATGTACCATATTCCATTATATGTAATCGTAGGATCTTTTGCTTGAAGATCTCCCAGGCATGCGAAAGGATCGATTGATCGTTGTTCAGCGAATTTTAGACAGCTCAACGTGCCATCGTCTTCAGTTTGAGTCTGTTGGCCGGCGTGAGGAGCGCGGAACCTGAAGATGATGGCACGTAACGCTGTCGAAAATCCGTTGAACAACAATCAATCGATCAGACTGCATGTTCGAAAGATTTTCAAGCAATTCCATTAGGTGTTTGAAGTCACAGTTATTGTTAATAGAATTAAGCTTTTTTCTGTGCGGCCAGTTCATATTTACCCAGAACAGAAGAAGTAATCACGATCGGGATGTTGGTTGGTTAGTTCTTTAATAAAAACTAAATTGTGAGTTAGAATCACCCCTACCCTTCTACTTAATTTTTTTTAAATTTTCTAATATTCATTTTACTAAAAATTTTGCTCATTCATAAACACTATTGGTTTTTCGATTTTTGCTACTCTTATTAATCTATATAATACTGCATATTACGTTTTTTTTTGGAAGTGGTCATTCTAATTTGTTTACAGTGTTTGTTAATCATGCTTTGGTGTTGGGAGACTGTCAGTAGCGTGCCTGGTCTCTCTGCATAGTATTTTCTGTGCTGTGCTGCTCGTGATTTTCCGCGCTTCCAGCCGACGCTCTGGCCGTTTTATTGCCGCTGTCTTATCTCTCGCTCGCTGCGGCAGCGTGTTCTCCAGAAGTTGGGGACTCAACAGCCCACTCGCAACTCCCTCCGTAGTGTTAAGTGGGACATGTTTACAGTATCTGTTTTTGATTTATCTGATAATTTATTGTTACTAGCCAGAACTACCTATTTGAAACATGTAGTGAACTTTTTAAATTCAATTTCTGCATTGTAGTTTGTGATATTTTTTGGTAGATGTGAAGTTTGTATTGCTCAGCAGCAACACCGTTTTAAACAAAATTTTAGTTTTCATTCTATGTCACGAGTGTCACGTTCCAGTTAGTTGTGATTGATTTACGCTGGAGCATTTTCCTATTCATTCTAGTGATAGCTGTGCTGTTATTGAATTACAGTGTTCAATTTGTTCAGTGATTCGATTTTAAAAGTGTTGGTACTTAGATCTCCATATAAATCGAGTTATTTGAGCTTTCTGTCTTATGATGTTTCACTGAATCACTGTTTACATTAATTCCGTTGTTTTATTAATTTGAGGTTATTTATCTGTTCATTCTGACTGACTGCTGTGCTAGTACATGGTGTGATTCTTATTGGCTTGGAACAGTTGGTTCGTTACCCAGCAGTACCACATATGCTGTGCTTCCAACACTTCCTATCACTTGCGCCCCTAGCTATGTACTACTGTGTTTTACTCCTTTTTCTTATTTACCAATCCGTTCTTGGTTTGTTAGGCACAGCATAAAGTTTATTTGTGTATCCTATTACTACCAAAGCTTCCGGATTCTGCTTCCGGTTGTCAGTTATGGCTATTTCGCACGGGGGCGTAGCTACCATAGGGCTAGGCGGTGCAGTGCACAGGGGCTCTCACACTCTGGGGGCCCCCGAGCGCAGTTGAGGGGCCCCAAAGTGCAGCTCAGAGGGCCCACGGGCCTTCGGGACAAATGGGCGACCTTTTTTTTAAGCTCTTAGGTCCTTGTGAACCTAGATACCCTACTGCTCAGGGCGCCCTCAAGCTCAGCTCAGAGGGCCCCCAAGTTCTACTCAGGAGGCCCCTACCACCAACTTGACAGAGCTAAAAAAAAAAAAAGTCACCCATTTTGCACCGGGGCCCTTGTTGACCTAGCTATGCCACTGATTTCGCAGTTGACATTGCATAACTTTTTTCATTCGCTTCGCACCATGGTGTAACTGCAGTTGTTTTAGATACATTTAGACATTTATTGCGCATAAAAAGCTATAATAATCTCTATGTCGTTCACGAGGGCCGGATTAAGACAGAGCGAGTTGTCGGAGAACAACATTGAAAGTACTGGGATTGAGAACATGGAGGAAGGAATATATGGAGGCGACGCAAGGGACCTTTACCACGCACTGAAGTGACGCCGCACAGTGGTCCGGAATTGGAATATAGTGGACATTCAAATACAAAAAAATTGCTTTAGATAGCATTTGTTATGCTGATCAAAAATTGTTATGTTCAATTTTTGATAGACATGATTGCTTCAAACTTAAAATAAAAAAAAAAGTATGGGTGGAAATCAATTTTTTTTTCACGGCCATATATTAAAGTGTCAAAGTCAAACCTTATGCAATCATAAGTACCTATTCTACTTAATATTATAACATAAAAATTACTGGCGTATCCTTGCCGCTTTGACAACAGGGCGCAAGTGAATTTCGGCGAGAAAATATAACAAACATTCGAACTAAAGTCATAATATCGATCCAAAAAAAATTTCTGTAGGTAGCATTGTTATGTTCAGTTTTTGATAAAAAATCAGTCTTTCACACTTAAAATATAAAAAAAATGTAATGGGTGGAAATCTGTTTTTTTTTCACGGCCTATATAAAAGTGTCAAAATCTAACCTTATGCAATCATAAGTACCTATCCTACTTAATATTACAACATAAAAATTTCTTGCGTATCCTTGCCGCTTTGACAACAGGGCGCAAGTGAATTTCGGGGATAAAATATAACGAACATTCGAATAATATCAATACAAAAAAATTTCTTTAGGTATTATTTGCTGTGCTGATCAAAAATTACAATGTTCAATTTTTTTTTGGATCCATGTTATGACTTTTGTAAGAATGTCCACTATTTTTTTAACCATGAAATTCACTTGCACCCTGTAGTCAAAGCGGCAAGGATATCCAAGAAATTTTTATGTTATAATATAAAGTAGGATAGGTACTTATGATTGCTAAGGTTTGACTTTGACACTTTGATATAGGGCCGTTAAAAAAAAAAAAAAAACAGATTTCCACACATACATTTTTTATTTTAAGTATGAAGGACTCATTTTATCAAAACTTAAATATAACAATTTTTTATCAGCACAGGAAATGCTACCTAAAGTAATTTTTTGGATCGATATTATGACTTTAGTTCGAATGTTCGTTATATTTTATCGCCGAAATTCACATCGCACCCTGTTGTAAAAGCGGCAAGGATACATAAGTAATTTTTATGTTGTAATACAAAGTAGGATAGGTACTTATGATTGTATAAGGTTTGACTTTGACACTTTGATATAGGGCCGTTAAAAAAAATAAAACAGATTTCCACACATACATTTTTTATTTTAAGTATGAAAGACTCATTTTTTTTCAAAAATTAAACATAACAATTTTTGATCAGCACAGCAAATATTACATAAAGTAATTTTTTTGGATCGATATTATGACTTTAGCTCGAATGTTCGTAATATTTTATCGCCGAAATTCACTCGCACCCTATTGCAAAAGCGGCAAGGATACATAAGAAATTTTTATGTTGTAATATAAAGTAGGATAGATACTTATGATTGTATAATGGTTTGACTTTGACACTTTGATATAGGGCCGTTAAAAAAAAAATAAAACAGATTTCCACACATACATTTTTTATTTTAAGTATGAAGGACTCATTTTTTTTTTCAAAAATTAAACATAACAATTTTTGATCAGCACAGCAAATATTACCTAAAGTAATTTTTTTGGATCGATGTTATGACTTTAGTTCGAATGTTTGTTATATTTTATCGCCGAAATTCACTCGCACCCTGTTGTAAAAGCGGCAAGGATACATAAGAAATTTTTATGTTGTAATATTAAGTAGGATAGGTACTTATGATTGCATATGGTTTGACTTTGACACTTTGATATATGGCCGTGAAAAAAAAAATAGATTTCCACCCATAAAATTTTTTATTTTAAGTGTGAAGCACTCATTTCTATCAAAAATTGAACATAACAATATTTGATCAGCATAGCAAAAGCTATCTAAAGCAATTTTTTTAAATTCGAATGTCCACTATATTCCAATTGCGGACCACTGTGCGCCGGTTGGAGAGAGGTGGGGAGGGGGGGACGCCATATTACCCTACCCAAGAATCTCCAGGAATATGCCCAAATATATCCAGGGAACTCTACCATAACCGTGGAGCCCCAATTTGATGATGGATTATTATGTAAGTCGACGAAACAAATAAAAAATAAAGAATAATCTTTTTTTGATATCTCGCTTAATTCTCGAGATTTACTTTCCCAAAGGTGAGGTGTTCTTGGTTCAAATTCAGAAAAAAAATTGACCAAAATCAAATTTGATGATGGATTCTTACGTAACACAACGAGAAGAAAAGATGACGAAGAATACAAATTTTCGGTATTTCGCTTAGTTATCGTGATATACCGTCTCAAAGGTGAGATGTTTTTGAATGAAACGCAGAAGAAAAATTTCGCAAAAGTTAAATTTGATGATGGATTCTAATGTAACATGACGAAAAAAAAATCAAAAATAAACTGCATTTAAACCTAACCACAATATATATTACATTCTGCTACAAAAACAAACTTTGTAGACATACTCATAACTTTGCATCGCGAACTATATTTCGTATAACGACATTGTTTCCTTCATCACGATTCCTATTTCGCAAAGCACAATTTATCACAATTAATTTCATCCCACACTTTCAGTAGAAACTGCAAACGTAACGAAAGAATGCACAACTCAATCACGATGTAAACATGACCCACTTAAATTAGACTTTACAACACTCGTATAAAGTAATGGTAGTCTATGATGTGCAAAATAGTAAGGTATGCCGATAGGTTGCACTACACCAACAAATATTTGAAAACAAAGTCATCCATTTGAGAGTTATGAATAAATCTTTAATGGTAGTAGCTAGTCTGACTGAAAACTATTGAACATTTCAGTAACAATAATTACAATGCAATTTACAAATGAAATGATATTCCAGGTTTTTTCCTATCTGTCCTATTTGTGCACCCGAATGCAACACAAGCTGGCATTATAAAAAAACTTACAACTATTACAAAATTAAATTTTTACTACATGGAGTAAACGTGAAAATGCAATGTTTTGAGCTTGGTGCGCTATAACCGCCGCGCATGCGCAGTAGGAACCCGGTGTCACAGATTTAAGGTCATTTCTCCTCCATATATTTCCTTCCTCCATGATTGAGAATAATTCTTTCCAACTCACAAATTAGCCCCCTTTATGATTAGTTTTCGACCACCTAAGGTAAGGTCCATCAACTTCGTTAATTAACTAATAATCGGCCGCCACCATTGACTGGCTAGGGTACAAATCAAGAACAAATATAACTATAAGTTTCTTCAAAGAAACACCTAGAGTATGCAGACCACAAGCCAAAGATTTATTCACAGTTTTTTACTGCACAAATGTACTCGGCCACCAATGGAAAAACAATAATAAACACACACACAAGTAAATTACTAGTAGTGACAAATAATCCGAAGATACAAGTTCTTAAGAGTGATAAGCAATACATTCAATCACTTTCACGTAGCTGTTAATACCAATACTGTTCACCAACATCCACCACGTAATATCGTAGTCTCCTTCTGTCAGTGAAACGTTTTTTCCGACGCGGTAGCTCGTAATTAGTAACTCACGGGGACCTATACACTTCAATACAAATCATTTGTTAATTAATTTCGGCCACGACTTACACCGAGCTACAACAAGACCCAGAGGCATAATAACCACATGACGTTCTCTGCACATGGAGGAAGGAATATATGGAGACGACGCAAGGGACCTTCGCCACATACTGGAGTGAAACCGGGTGGAGACAAGTGGGGAGGGGAGGCCGCCATATTGCTTGACCAGAGAAACACGGAAATATGCACAAAAACCTCAAGGGAATCATAAGACAACCGTGGCACCGCAATTTGATGATGGATTATTATGTAACTCGACGAGACACATCAAAAATGAAGAATAAAATTTTTTGATATCGTGCTTAGTTCTCGAGATATACTGTCTCAAAAGAGTGGAGTTTCTGGTTGAAATTCAGAAGAAACGTGTCCCCAAAGTCAAATTTGGTGATAGATTCTTATGTAACACGACGATACAAATCGAAAATAAAGAATAAAAGTTTTCGATATCTCGCTTAGTTCGCGAGATATACTGTCTCAAAAGTGAGGTTGTTAGGTTATGAGGGGATTCAACGATAACCATGGCGCCGCAATTTGATGACCAATTCTTATGTAACTCGATGAGGGAAACTGAAAGTAAAGAATAATTTTTTTTGATATCTCGCTAAGTTCTCGAGATATTTTACCTTAAAATTGACGTGGTTAGGTTGAAATGCAGCCTGGACCAGAAAAAAACTATCGCCATATCCATATTTGATGATGAATTTGGACGTTACTTAATGAGCAGGTAATTCTTTTTAACTTGAATAACAAACTGTTTATTTCTACAGTCCTTAAATTTTAGTTGATGTTCAAATAGGTTATATTTTCACATTCTATTTCAGTAATTGACAAGGAAGATTTCAAAATCTAGAAATATACTTGTAGACATATTTACAAACAGAAACAAGTCATATCTGAAATTTTAAAAAAAATTAATACTTCATAAAACCTCATAGTTTCTGAGCTTACTTAGAAGATATTGTACTGGTAGTGGCTTATACAATTTTGCTAGAAAAATCAGTACATTCAAAAATCAGAGGCTAACAGCTAATAATAAATAAATTGTTAGTTCTCTTCAGGTATACACCGCATTTCAACCTGCCAACATTTCCATTAATAATGCCGCTACAAAACCAAACTATGTAGACACATCTAAACACAAGAAATGCATCGCGAATTACATTTCCGTCAACAAAGTTTATTTCATCACATTTAGTAGTTCGCACATCACAAATTATCACGATTAATTTCATCGTGCAATTTCAGTGTAAACTTAAACGTGAGTAATGCATGCAGAATACCATATTCACTGTGTCGCGATGTAAACATGACCCGTTTAAATTAAATTTCCAACATTTGTCTACAATAAGGCTAGCTTTTCAGGTGCAAAATAGTAACATATGCTAATTGTCCACACTACACCAACAAAAATTTGAGAATAATATGATCCTATTGAGAGCAATGAATAAATTTATAGCGAATGGCACTAATGTTGCGGTTGCCTGTCAGATACTTCAAGAACGATAATTACAATGTGACTTACTTATGAAACGCTATTCCAGGTTTTTTCCTATCTCGTCTGTTTGTGCAACCATAAGCATCCAACTTGGCATTATAGAAAACTTTAGAATATTAGAAAATGAAATATTCTCAGCAGCTGACACAGTGCAAATAGCCCAATGTTTTGGTACTCCTACGATGTCCGCCGCGCAGGCACAGTTTTTTCACGTGGTTTCACGGATTTCGCGTTATCTCGTCTCCATATATTCCTTCCTCCATGTCTCTGCACGACTCAATACACTCTCTGACCTAATAATCGATTGTCAGTATGGCCAGTCACCGATGCACATAGCATTCGATACTCGACACAGAATAAATATAACAATTAAAATAAGTTAATTACTGAAGGAGGCAAGCCTACTGTAATGGGAAGAGACCCTTGATTTTTGCCGAGCGGGGAAAAATTGTAGAGGAAAAAAGAAAAAAAAAAGTCGCCCATCTAACCTAGGTGCGAGGACCCTTGGAAGGCGCGAGGCCCGTATTATTTGCTGCCTCCTGCTATATGGTTAATCCGGTACTGTCGTTCACAGTAGCTGTTACAAAATGTTGCATCGTTCTATAACGTTATTGTCAAGAGTAGTTGAACTAACATAGTACAAGTCTGAATATCCACGATTGTTCAGTTTCTGCAATATCATTATGCAACGTCATCCCTAATTATTATAATACTCCAATCATTTTATTTCATTTTGTTTTCTGCTGATCTTTTTACGCGTTGGCCTTGTATTCGGGAGGACGCCGGTTCGAATCCCCGTCCAGGCTTCCAGGTATGGGTTTTCCATGGTTTCCCCAGATCACTCCAGGCAAACGTGGGGATGCTTCCTTTAAAAGGCCATGGCTGAATTGCTTCCCGTTCCTTCTCCCCAGTCCCATCCCGCCTCTAATGATCCCTACGAGTCGTAAAGCCAAAGAAAAAGGTCATTAGAGGTCGGAAAGGACTGGAGACTAGAAATGGAAGGAATTCGGCCGTGCCATTTTGAAGGAACCAACCCAGTATTCGCCTGGAGTGATTTGGGGAAACCATGGAAAACCCAAATCTGGATGCCCGGACGGGGATTCGAATCCGCGAGATCAGAGCGTTAATCACTCACCCTACCACGCTCGATAGTATTTACAATTATCAGTTGATACATTTAATGAAGTTTGGAGTTAGCACTAATCAATTATTAGCACTAGTTGCTTTTTTATGTACAAAGTGCCTGTTTCTAAGATAGTTCATTTACATAGTTACGTATATGACATTACCAAGTTGCTGTGCAGTAGCTGTTGCAATAAGTAGTCGTATTCGACTCGCCACTACTTTGCAGTACTTTTGTACTGGTTTATAGCAATGTTTCAGTATTTAGGATGTAACACGCCAGTGCTTACTACCGGTTCTTCAGTGTCTGGAGTAACGGCTAAACTCTCCGTCGGACGCAATGAACCCAGGAAACCAATTTGTATTTACTAATGTTTGTTTACGAAAATATTCTTCATCTATCACAGCCATCGGCAAACTTTTATTGCTAAAATCCAATTTCACCATTAAAGACGTCTGGAAAAATAATGTTTAGCATAAGTCATCGAATAATTTTTGCAAATAATATATTCGTAAATAATTCACATGTAAGTTGTAAATATTTTAATCATTGAGAACATTATGTTTGAATTTCCTCAGATAGTTTTATGGCATTAAGTGGTTAGACCCGTGACTATGGCTGTGTTGCGAAGTGCCGAATGCTGGGAGGGTCACTAATCTCTATAATTCGTACTCAGTATTAATCATATTTAAAAATGATAATTGATTCAAGTACCCTTTTTTTTTTTTGCTGTCATCAGTGTTTCGACTGGTTTCATGCAATCCTCCAGCACCTCCTATCTTGTGCCAACCTCTTCATCTCTACATATCCCTTAAAACCTCACGTCCTCAATTATCTGCGTCATATATACTAATTTCTGTCTTCCTCTACATTTCTTACCTTCTACTGTTCCCTCCACCAGCAAATTAACCAATCTTGCATGTCTCAGAATATGAACTACCAGCCTGTCTCCTTTTCTGTAAGCTTCTTCCACAAACTTCTTTCCTCACCAATTATTTCAAAATATCGTTAATTTCTTACTTTGTCTGTTCACTTAATTTTCAGCATTCTTCTGTAGCACCATATTTCAAATGCTTCAATTTTCCTTCTTTCTGGTATTCCTAAAGTCCATGTTCGTTATCATAAAGTGTTGTGCTCCACACGTAGAGTTTTAAAAAGTTCTTTCTAATTCCTAGATCAATATTTGAAACTAATAGGTTTCTATTTTTCATGGAGGCTCTTTTTGCTAGTGCTATTCTGCTTTTAACACCATTCCTGCTTCGGGCATGGATTGTAATTTTGCTTCCCAAGCAACAGAATACACTTACTTCTCCTATTGCATCCGATCCTATTTTTTATTTTATCTACTAGTATTGATATCATTTTCTGCTACATTTAATCACTTTTGTCTTGCTTTGATTTATATTCAGTACAAAACCTTCTTCAATGTTTTGTTCATGCCACTCAGTCCCTTTTGCTAACAAGACAATGTTATCAGCAAATCGTAGCATACTGATTTTTCTCTCCCTGAATACTTATGCCAAATGGAAATATTTCTTTGACTTTCTTTATTGCTTCCTCTACCTACAAGTAGAATTTTAATGCGTATTGTCTCACACCCTGCATATTACAGAACAAAAAGTGGAATGTATGATAAGAGATTTTAGGAATATTATGGGATCGGATGAAATTAGTACTGAGGTCTGTGATAGGAAAGAAAATTACTAGCATTGTCAAAAACTCATTAAAACAGAAATAGATGCCAAAATAATTAAAGACTTCTGTTATTGTTCCAAGTGCCAAAGTGAAAGGTAGTGCTAAATGTAGTGATCTTAGACCTATAAATAATTGATCATTAATAGAAAAAATAACAGAATCTGTGGTATATGAAGTGTTACTAAATTATATTAAGGAAAATGATCTTTTAACAGACTGTCAGTCTGGGTTCAGAGAAAAACAGTACAGAGACAGCAATTCAATTAGTAATGGAAAATTGGTTAAACTTAATAGATAAGGGAGAGGCAATAGTAGCTGTATTCCTCGACTACAAAAGAGCTTTTGAGACTGTTGACAGAAATTTATTATTACAAAAATTAAATAAATTGTATAATATACAAGGGGTGTATATGAATGGTTGAAAGACTATTTGACAGGCAGGTACCAAAAGGTGAAATTTAATGGCATTGTTTCTGAGGAAAGAGAAGTAAAGTATGGAGTGCCACAGGGAAGTAAATTGGGACCACTATTGTTCATTCTGTACATAAATGATCTTCCAGGGATACTTAAATATTGTAAATTACATAATTATGTTTGCAGATGATACTTTGATTTTCTTCCATGGGAAGAGTGTGTCTGATATAGTGAAAATATTAAATTATGAGCTAAAAGGTGTTAGTAAATGGCTACAGTATAATTCACTAAGTTTGAATGTTTCAAAAACAAAATGTATGATAATGGGGAAGCATAGAGCAAGAAAAGAGGCAGAAGAAATACAGTCAGTTTTAATAAATGGAACCAAAATAAATTGGGTCCAACAGTATAATTATCTAGGAATAATTATTGATAACAAACTAAATTTTGAAGCTCATGTGGATTTTGTATACAAAAAAGTTGCAAGAAAGGTTATTTTAATATGTAAGTCAAGAAAGATATTGTCTAGAACAGGAAAGGAACTATTGTTTAAGACAATTGTGATGCCACATATAAGATACTGCTCCACAGTGCTTATAATGGCAAGTAAGACAGAAATCAGTAAATTGCAAACAAATATTAATAAGGGAATCAGAGCAGTTTTAAATAAAAGACGTACAGAAAATGTGAGCAATATGCTTAAAATGTTGGGTTAGTTATATATTGAAAAAGAAATAGTAAGAGATGTTGTTAACATTTATATTTAGACTGCAAAATAATGTCTTACCCAAGTATTTAAGCAGATTGGTACAAAAAAAATTGTGATGTTCATAATTATGGTACTAGAAAGGTTAATAATTTTCATGTGACTCATAAACAAGGTGCTAAGGCACAAAAGACTGTTTTTTATAAAGGAATAGTTATATATAATAAATTACCGCAAGAAATAAAGGATTCTGTATCTGTTGGAATATTTAGAGAAAAAGTGGGTTCATGGCAGGAAAGCTGTGTGGCTTTGTAAAAATTATTATATTGTGGTATTTTTTTATTTGGTTTGTTTTTGTTATTATATAGTGTACATAAAATTTTGTTAAATGTATTAGCCACAGGCTATTTGTGAATAAATAATAATAATAATGTCAAATCCGGCCACACTACTAAAATCTCCCTCCTTTCTCTTTACGCCGCTATATGTCTCCCTGTAGCACTGTCACCTGTATTTTATGTTCTTTTCTGTTTTTCTCTTCGAGCCTAGACAGTGTTCTGTTGATTTCTAGGTTAATAATTCAGTTGTGTCCGGCTGTATCCATCTCGTTATTGTATTCTTACCCGCGTACTTTTCTACAATTTTTAATTTAAATGCGATGAAGCATGAGCCTCAGTAGCTATTTCTCCACCATGTTGAAAGAGCTGGAATGGGATTCATTGCAACACAGGTGGTGGATGAAGAGGGTCATGGGAGCGAACGAGTCGTATATTGGTGACGAGCAGGGCAGCATTTAAGCATAGACTACATAGGCTGTAGCCTTGGAGCCCGCACCACATAGAGGGGGTCCGCACCACAACCCTGAATCTCTGTGTCGGAAAAAAAGGTCGTCAATAAATTTTTTGCTCCAAATTTCGAAATTTAAGCATCCATAGCCACTGCTGACATGAGGGCCCGCATCACATGTATAGCCTAGGAGGCCCACAGAGCCTAAATGCGGCACTGGCGATGAGGCGTGGAAAGATATTGGTGTAAGAATTAAAAATATTGCATGGAAGGGAAAAGATGACCATGACCACAAGGTGGCACTCGATTTCAGGTTACAAGGGTGTGGGAAGATTCTCTTTTTTGGGTACAGGTGTCAGGGATTGGTATAAGTTACCATAAGGAACGATGAATAATTTACCAATAACGTTGGAAGAATTTAAAGCTATACTTTGCAGAGAGCAAATGTAGATAGGTGCAGGAAAGGTAGAATATGGGTGTCAAGGGATATTGCCACCGGGGCGTGCGCTCCACCGCAATTTCATTAAATATATAATTTTATATTACATTTCTATAAACAAAGCCTTCTGCCCTCCTTGCAAATCAGCTTTCACATCACTACTACCACACAACAATCATAGAAACAGAACATAATTAGATCATTAATGTCCACATATAATATACTCTACTTTTCTTTTCTGTCGTCAGTCTTTCGACTGGTTTGATGCAATCCTCCATCCCTTCCTATCTTGTGCTAACCACTTCATCTCTGCATACCCCTTACAACCCACGTCCGCAATTATATGTTTCATACATTCTATTCTATATCTTCCTCTATAGT